>JBBBDQ010001872.1:2977500-3052500 GCA_037127315.1 Ascarosepion bandense
GTGTGTATGCACTGTTTATGTATACAGCGTGTAAAAATTTTCTCTCTCTGATTCCATGTGCCTATGGCTTGGGGGTGGCGGCTCCGACTGGTGCCGGGTCGGTCGAGTTTCGATTCCGGCCAGAAGCAAGTGGATGTGTCTAGCCAGACTGATGAGCTGTGATACAGCGAAAGCAGGCTTGTATGTGGATGACTAATATAATACACATATATATATATATATATATATATATGTATATATAGTCATCCACATACAAGCCTGTTTCACAGCTCATCGGTATAGCTAGACATCAACAGCCAAGATAGTTTCTTTAAGAATGGATGCAATAAAGGTTAGTGGATCGAAACTCGACCGATTTGGTGTCGGTCGGAGTGTCTACTCCCTAAGCTATTGGCGTATAGAGGAAATTTTGGCGTGTTGTATATATGCGATGTGTGCAAGCGCCAGCTGCCAGAAGAGCCCAGTTCATTGCTGAAGAGTGATGCGTAAATCGCAGAAGTGGTAACTGTTTTTAAATATATAGTTAGCGCTAGTTACCTTCGTTCCATATTAAGCATTGAGGTCCATTTGTTGGTTTTTCGCATGTTGATCTGAAACGTTTTTACGTACATTGCCTTTGTTTTAGAAAGTTAATTTCTTTAAGAATGGATTCAGTAATGGTTGGGGATTTAATATAATGGCGTGTTTTTATAGTTGCTAATATACTTATTTGCAATCCCTTGAAGATCTTTCGACGTAAATAATTATTTTCTTTTAATTCTTTAACTTTGATTTTACAAATGAAATACTAATTTGGCGTTGGATAATATGAAGGGAGAGCATTCTACGGGTTAACTCTGAATTCAAAACGGTCCATAAGGCAACATAAAATCATTTCAGTGTTTCACAAAATTCACGTGTAATGAAGGAAAGGGAATTGTGGCATCTACTCTTGTAGAACAGTGGCCTCAAAAACGTGAAAAGAGAAACGACAGATAATACTCTTTCCTTTTTTTTTTCAATTGGAGTAGCTAGACTAAACTATCGCCCGGTTCACACTCCACCCACGTCTACTGAACAGGTGAAGAGGCTCATCCCTTGTTCCCTGTTTAGGATGTGGTTTCCAGCTTTCTCTTTTCCAATCTTTTCACTTTTTTTTTTTCAATTGGAGTAGATAGACTAATCTATCGCCCGGTTCACACTCCACCCACGTCTATTGAACAGGTGAAGAGGCTCACCCCTTGTTCCCAGTTTAGGATGTGGTTTCCGGCTTTCTCTTTTCCAATCTTTTCACTCTTACGTAGCCTCCTGTGCATCAGTGGCATTACTGCCTTGCTTGGGGTGATATGATTTTTAAAAAAAAAAAAAAGCATTTAAATTCCTGGAGGTTGTAGCCATCTGGAAAGCAAGAATATAGGAGTTCCACAGGTGAAAAGTGCGAGAAAAGAAGCTGATGGAGTAGAATTGTCGGCTGCATTTAGTTGATCTAACTGTAAATGGGTGGGACCTAGTTGCCAATTTGGTTGCACAAGTAAATTCTTGTGGAGGGGATACCAGTAACCTGAGTTCATCAAAGCAAAAGCCATGAAAATATTTGTAGAATAGACAGAGGGAAGCCACATCCCGCTGGTGAGAAAGTGGCTGGAGTTGAGCTGCCAGGTTGGGACCTATCACATTACAGATTCTCCTTTGGAGCCTGTCGAAAACGCATTTACACTTTGCATTAAATGAAATATCTATGTAAACAAATGAATATGATCAGTTTTTAGAAGGTATGGCGCTCTGCTAAATGCAGCCAACTCAAAGTGGACCCCGGGCCAAAATTGGAGTAGACAGACTAAACTATCACCCGGTTCACACTCCACCCACGTCTATTGAACAGGCGAAGAGGCTAGTCCCTTGTTCCCCGTTTAGGATGTGGTTTCCGGCTTTCTCTTTTCCAATCTTTTCTCTCTTACGTAGCCCCTTGCGCATCAGTGGTGTTACTACCTTGCTTGGGATGATCTTGTCAAAGCAAATCTAGGGGAGGTAACTCATTAATTATCATGTGAAAATAACTACGAACAGTAAATTCGAAAATAACTTAAACAGGACATTCTGTTTCTACTTGGATAATTGATTGAACAAAATTCTTCAGTCATTGCATTTCCGACATTGTGCCTTCCAAAAACTAAGCAAAGTATTAAGAAACAGAAAAAATTCATTAGAATCAGAGAAAAGAGAACCGAACTGTTATGTAATATTGGAGTAGGTAGACTAAACTATCGTCCGGTTCACACTCCACCCATGTCTATTGAACAGGTGAAGAGGCTCATCCCTTGTTCCCTGTTTAGGATGTGGTTTCCAGCTTTCTCTTTTCTAATCTTTTCACCCTTACGTAGCCCCCTGCGCATCAGTGGCGTTAGCGCCTTGCTCGGGGTGATATGATTAAAAAAAAAAAATCAGTCCTCCTCTATGGCTGTGTATGTTGGACAATCTCCCCACAAAAGATACTTGAAGCAACAGAAATGTTGTTCTTCAGAAAGATACTGAGGATAACATAGACCAAACATGTGAGCAGACAAGATTTATATACCCAGCAAGATTTATAAACCCAGCAAAATTTATACACACAAGATTTATACACCCAGCACGATTTATACACCCAGCAAAATTTATAAACCCAGCACGATTTATACACACAACAAGATTTATACACCCAGCAAGATTTATACGCCCAGCAAGCTTTATACATACAGCAAGATTTATAGACCCAACAAGATTTTTCAAAATTAAAACATTGCAATATGATTTATTTTCAACACAAACAACACACTGTCTCATTTCTGCATATGAACATTAAATGCATCCATTAGATTCAGTTAATTGTTTGTTTGTTTGTTTGTTTGAAGGTTTAACGACCTATCAATCCTTATGGGATCATTTAAGGTCATAACCAATGATTTTGGGTAAGGTTATTTATTTTTACAACATTTTTCTTTTCGAGTATCAAGATTCATTAAGATTTGTTTTTAAGGGCAGATCCCCAAGTCCTACCCTTGTTATTTAACCCATAACTGGAGGGAAGGGACGGATTAATACCTTTCCCAAGGGTACCAGTGCTTAAGTGAATGCAAGGTATTCAACTGGAATTCGAACTCGGCTCACCAATTTCTTTTTCCGAGCCGATATCCACTGCACCACAACGCACATCCGTCACTATACGTTTACAGCACCTGGTATTCCCAAGTGGTTACCCATCTAAGTACTGACCAGGCTCAATGTTGCTTAACTTCGGTGATCGAGCGAGAATCGGTGTATTCAACATGATAGGCCGTAACCCAGGTTCAGTTAAAAACTTGAACATATTCTTTGATATGTTAATTTTTTAATTCCATCAAATGTTCAATAATTCACAAAAGTTCAAACACTTTTCAATAACGAAAAAAAATCACTTTTCACGTCCACTAAAGTATACAACGTATTTCACACACACATGGGAAGCATTTTCAGCCAACAATAGCTAGATAAACATTAAAACATGCCTAGAAATTATTTATAAGCTAATAACATGCAATGAAGTGCTTGCATCTTAAAATACCCCAATTAAACCGCGCAATACAAAACCATAGAATACAAATCAGAAAGGTCGTTTTATTAGTCATCATAATGTAGGTAGATACCTCCAAAATATCACTTGGATGTAGCGTGTGGCTTTTTAGGGTCGATTACAAATAAATAAAATATAATTGTGGAGTTGATCACTTAGGAACAAATGTATAAAAATCATGAAGCCTAGACTCCAAAAAAAGGAGACTCATAAATACCACCAAGATCCATGTTACTCTATTCAAGATACCCATCCAGCAGCACTGGCCAAACTACAAAGAGACTGCCTCAGATCACAGTACCAACGTTTACAGTAAGAACTAAATTCTATCAATCTCCTTTATTCACATTACTACTATGTACGCATACACGCACATACTCACTCTTTCAAACAAACACACATGTAACTACATTTCACTGTTTTCACATACGTATACAATACAGTATATATTTATCTAAGAATTCTATTAACTACCAAAAACATGACATTACTCATTCAATCAACTTTGTGTATTCCTGTTATTATATAAAATTAATGTTTTTTGTTCATAGCATGTCTTTTCCTACCGAATTTTATTCTTCCCATGAAAGACATAGGATTATTCTAAGTGACAGAATTATGAGCCGTCTTGCAACAATATTTTCTGCTACTGTACTGAATCCAGACACTCCACATTTGGATGTTTAACAAAAACCTGAGTAGGGAGATTCCTACACACTAAAAAAGAAAAAAAAAAATCTTTTTACAATTAAAGCAAAACATTTTTATTTTTATAATCATATCACCCCAAGCAAGGCATTTTACTGCCACTGTTTTGCAGGGGGTTACAAAGGAGAAAAGTTATGAGAAACAGTGACAGGTTACAGGGGGTGTCAGGAAGTGGGCAAAAGAAAAATGACGGCGGCCATAAAGTGAGGGATCAATTTATACAGTGTTTGTAATATAAAATTGATCCCCCACTTTATATTTACATAATAATTTCTTGTCTGTTGATAAGCCGTAGAAAACAAATGAATCAGTCAATGAAATACTGATTAGCTACACATGCATGTCTTTTAGATTTATTTACATTCTCTGGAATATAAATGTATAGAATTGTTTTTTTCTAATCATAAGATAAGGATGACTGTGGCCATAAAGTGAGGGATCAGTTTATATATTGTTTGTAATATAAAATTGATTCCCTCTTTATATTTACATAATAATTTCTTGTCTGTTGATAAGCCATAGAAAACGAATGAATCAGTCAATGAAATACTGATTAGCTACACATGCATGTCTTTTAGATTTATTTACATTCTCTGGAATACAATTTTTTTTTTTTTATAATCATATCGCCCCAAGCAAGGCATTTTACTGCCACTGTTTTGCAGGGGGTTACATAGGAGGAAAGTTATGAGAAAGAGTGACAGGTTATAGGGGGTGTCAGGAAGTGGGTAAGAAAAGGATGCGAATACTGATGAGAGTAGAGTGAACAAAGAAAGGAGCGTGAAAGAGAAGATGCAGGTTAGTGAGATAGGAGATGACTATTGACTTTACATTTAAATTCTTGGAGATTCTAGCTGTTGGGGAAGCAAGTAAACGGATAAAAAAAGATAAAAAATATGTTAAAATTTTACAATATTATTGAGTAAAAAAAAGTAATATTTGTTCAATAGTCAATGTCATTGTGGAATTTGAACTTTTAAAGGGCTTCAGCTTCAGCTTCAGTGGCCCTGAGGAAAGAAAGAAAAACTTTTAAGTTGTTTTCTATGTGAAATTATCAACTCCCCATATGAGTCATTAAAGAAGAACAAAGAACAAAGCAATTGTACAATTCAAAAACATGCTTTTATACAGTCAGTCAGTTAAGTGCCATACGTAATACACTGACTGGGCAGAAGATTATCCCACAGTAGGTTGCCATTGCTTTCTGCGGCAGACTGGTTGCCAGCCAAGGCTATAGAACCCAATCTGTCCTGTTATTTGACTCATAGCTAGAGGGAGAAGAGAAGTATTATATTATTAAGTAGTAATTAGTGGGAGATGAGTTTATTACTTCATAACAATATAAAACTGATCCCCCACTTTATGCCCAGATGAAGCCTTAATCATGTTTTCAACTATTATATTCAGTCAGTCACTTAAGTGTCGTATGTGATACACGCTTTTGGTGATCATATCACAAAAGAGACATGACTAACTAGGCAGAACATTATCCCGCAGTAGGTTGCCATTACTTTTTGCAGTAGACTGGTTGCCAGCCAAGGCTATAGAACCCAATCTGTCGTGTTATTTAACCCATAGCTGGAGGGAAGAGACAAATTAATAACAAGAGTATTTGTGCGTAAGTGAATGCAATGAATTCAACTAGAATTGAAATGTGGCTACTCGATTTCTCATTCTGCACCGATATCCACTGCACCACAACGCACATTTTTGTACAAATGGTACAATTGTGTGAAGAGAATAAAGTACTTATAAAGATATTCCTTTGGCAGTTATTATCAATCAGCAGGAATGGAAGTCCAAGATGTGAATTAATTAAAAGAATTAAAACACTCTTCTTCTGATGTTTGTTTGTTGTGGCTATTCAGTGTCATTTATGGCTGGCTTTGTCTGTCATCTAGAGCAGACTAAAACACGTCTTCTCAGTATGGAGGTCACAAGCCTAACCTGCTTCAAATCCCTTTGGCGCCAAAATTTAGGCCATATTCATCAATCTAATCTCATCTAATCTAATCTAAACTTATTTATAAATGGAACTTTGTGTCTGTGTGTGTGTCCGTTACCTATAGACTTTGAAATGGCTGAACCGATTTTCTTGAAAATTTACACAGTTGTACTATAAGCGTCTGCAAGTGTTCTTAGCTAGGTTTTGTGTCAAGGTACGAAAAAATCAGGTTATAGAAGGAGTGGTTCGATTTTAATCAAATTTGATACCCTATAGACAAAGACATAAGAAACGATATTCAGAAGTTTCAAGGTTGCAGATATTACAATAGTGCAGAAAATCGATAATATATATATATATATATATATATATATAAAAGCCAAGATGTTTGTGTGTGTGTGCTTGCTTATTTGCCTGTATGTCTGTATTTTTTTTCAGCCCTTTTATTTTAGTTTTTGCTTCGGGTTTAGGCATAATTGTAGTTCTTAGTCTCAGCCATGATACCATTTACTCAGAGGACTTATTTAGCCTTCAAAATTCAGTTTACGACGAAAAATATTTATTTGATATCGATACCAGGAAATCAAAATTTGACTTACATCCATTCATTTTTCTTTCAGTCTACGGTTTCGCTTTAAGTGGAAACAACTATTGCTTTTTAGTATTTCTTGACAACGTCCAAAGAGTCTGAGCTCCAGCACCATGGATTAGTTTTAAAGCTTTCATTGCACCCGAGCAACATCGGGCTATACTGCTAGTATCAGATAAATACTTGTCTTATTAGCCAGGAATTCAAAGGGAAATAACCTATATTTTTCATATTTCCTCCATTTTTAAAGTAGCAGTTTCATTAATTACATTGTCACGAATGCATTGTTATAGAATTATTGCCAGGTTGTGCTGGCTCGTTTTGAGAAAAATAGGAAATTGCCATTTACTGGAAATAAATGACTATAAAAATGCTGATGGTAATTTCTCATGCATGCTACCAATTTTTGATTTTGATTAGATGCCCTGCAATACAAACTAAGAAAGTTAGTCAAACCCCACCTAACGCATAAAAAATATGTCACAAAGCAAGTTGCACTGTATGCTACCACATATCTACATAGGTTTGGAAATTAGATAACACTAAGCATAGCTGTATCTGACTACCAGGCACACCAGGCACAGGTCCAGGCTGATCCGTGCAATCATAGTGAAAATCCGGGCAAGGAAAAATGTCTTCGTTAAAAGTCAAACAAAACAATTCACGAAGAAAGAAAGGAAGAAAGAAAGAAAAACGAAGAAAACATCCAAATGAATGCAGTAAAAATCTGTTTGTTTATTTATTCATTTTGGGAGAAAAGACTGGTTATACTCAGAAAGTTTGAACCCAATTTCCTGCTTTCGTTAATGTTCTGTGCCTAATTTCCATTGGAATAGCCAAAAAAATCTGCAAAAATCATGGTTTGACAATGTGATGACGTCATCACATTGTCAACTAATAAATCCGGGCAATTTTCTCTGTGCCAGGTGTTTTTTTTTGCATCAGCTACGGCCCTAACACTAAGTACTAGTTAGCTTATATATGACAAACATTAGGGACAGACATTTTATAAAAAAGATTATATCTACAGCAGGCAATGTCAGTCTCATAAAAACATAAGCAGGGTGTTTACAGAAGGAAAATAGTTAATGATCAATTTTAATGTTAGATTATGGTAAAAGGTTGTTTTCTAACATAAATTTTGTTTTGATACAACAGCATTTTGTTAATCATAGAAACCCATTATCAATTAAGAAGCTATTGCTAAAATGAATATAAAATAAATACATTTTTATGATTGTATTTGTTTTGCATTTAAAAATGATCTTTATTTTCTAGAAAACAAAAGTTTAAAAAGGGGTAGCAAGCAAAGAAAGCCAATTTACAAACATCAGTCTCATGACCCTGCCACTCATGTACTGGCAGAGTCGTTGTGTACATGAGCACTTGACCAGTTTTCGCCAGATATCTGGTTTGTAAACCAAAGAACTATAAGAAATTAGTATTTGTCTATATTTCTGAGATGAGGTAGTATTTACATTATTTGGACTGTTGTCCTCATCTTTGTTGCCATATTCACCTTCAATATCTGTCTATATTTCTGAGATGAGGTATTGTAATTATTTACACTATTTACATTATTTGGACTGTTGTCCTCATCTTTGTTGCCATATTCACCTTCAATATCTGTCTATATTTCTGAGATGAGGTATTGTAATTATTTACACTATTTACATTGTTTGGACTGTTGTCCTCATCTTTGTTGCCATATTCACCTTCAATATCTGTCTATATTTCTGAGATGAGGTATTGTAATTATTTACACTATTTACATTATTTGGACTGTTGTCCTCATCTTTGTTGCCATATTCACCTTCAATATCTGTCTATATTTCTGAGATGAGGTATTGTAATTATTTACACTATTTACATTGTTTGGACTGTTGTCTTCATCTTTGTTGCCATATTCACCTTCAATATCTGTCTATATTTCTGAGATGAGGTATTGTAATTATTTACACTATTTACATTGTTTGGACTGTTGTCTTCATCTTTGTTGCCATATTCACCTTCAATATCTGTCTATATTTCTGAGATGAGGTATTGTAATTATTTACACTATTTACATTGTTCGGACTGTTGTCCTCATCTTTGTTGCCATATTCACCTTCAATATCTGTCTATATTTCTGAGATGGGGTGTTGTAAACATTTACACTATTTACATTGTTTGGACTATTGCCTTCATCTTTGTTGCCATTTGTTTAGGCCGTTATATGCTTCGGCCTTCTTCAGGTGCTAGGAATTTCGAACTGAACACTTTATTACAATCACTGAGGTATATGATCTTCGTTCCTTGCATTCATTAAGGAATATCCACCAGTGGATATAGACATTGGTTAGTTCCTGTGACTTGACCCAAAGAGTTGTGAGTTCAATACCAGGCTACAGTAGTGGTGAACAAGTAACTTTCAGAGTTAGAGGGTGATAACTCATGACGACCAAAAGAGGCACTACTACACAAGGAATGAGCATCATATATCCCAGTGGTTGTAACAAAGTGTTCGGTTCAAAATTCCTAGCACCTGAAGAAGGCCGGAGTGTCCAATGACCGAAACGCTGTACAAATGGCAACAAAGATGAAGACAATATTCCAAATAATATAAATACTATAAAAAATTAATTTCTTGGGTGAAATCAAACTACAACGAAAAATGATTAAAAACTAAGAAATGACTCCTAAGTACTATTTGAATTTAAAATTCTCTGAATCATCAAACAAACCACAGGCATCAAGGAACGCTTCTGACCTTGTGGTAATACCAACCGAACAAAAGCGATGGACCGAAAAGCAAATGACCAAAAGTCGTCAGTGCGCAGCCGGCCTTGCGCAGATGTTCCGGTTGAAAAATAAAAATTAATTAAATATTAAATTTCCAGTTCGTGAGCCTACGCAAATTTTATTTATCGGCCAATGGGAAGCCCAGAATCAATTACAAGTGTGAATCCCCAAATGATCACCTGCGATCTAAAAAGTCGAAATAAAAAGCCGATCCAGAAATCATCGCCAGACAGACCGAGACAGACCGACGCAGGCCAACACACATGGACTGACTCAAGAGAGAGGAGTGTAATCGGTATCCCCTTGACCTAAGTCAAGCGGCTTACTATCCTAGCCTCCCTTCCCTCTCCTCTTATCTTTCGCTGTCTCAAAACTATTTACTGACCTAAGGAGCCAATACATCAGAGACATTCCTTACTTACAATGCTCCCACATTCCTAAGCATTAATTCTCTTTCAGCATTTTATTGCCATGAACATTTTAACGTCCGTTGGACCTATACTTCAAATATTACTTTAATTGTAAAAACCTTAATTGATATGTGTATATATAAAATGTTATTTTTCAACTCAATTTGCTTTTCTTGATCTATAACCTTTCTTTATGACTTATAGTGGGCTATCTACAACAAGGCCAAATTCCGTTAACCTTCAACAATACACAATTACTCTTCACTAGAACCGATTCCCACTATAAACTATGGATAACCCACGATAACCTAATCTCTTCTAATAGAATGCAAAATAAAATGATCATTGAAATTACCAGTCTTATTTGCATAAGCAGTATTGAAAAAAATAGAAAAAAAAAAATAGAAAAAAACAAGGAATGGATAAACAGAAACGTCAAAAAGGTTTTTGTTACAAACTGAGAAAAAAGTTTCAAAGTTA
The DNA here is from genome assembly GCA_037127315.1 of Ascarosepion bandense. Taxonomy (NCBI): domain Eukaryota; kingdom Metazoa; phylum Mollusca; class Cephalopoda; order Sepiida; family Sepiidae; genus Ascarosepion; species Ascarosepion bandense. The sequence goes on from JBBBDQ010001872.1 coordinate 2,987,982, forward strand.
AGAATTCAAAAAGTAAACTTAAATAAATAAAAGTAAAGATACAACCCAAAATGCCAAATACAGGTGGGGGATAAGAGAATCAAACAAGTCCAAGAATTTAAGTACCTAGGAAGTGTTCTAACAGGAGATGGAAAGTGCGACACGGAGATCCGAAGGCGAATTGGCATGGCAAAGGACGCGTTCCAGAAGATGAGCAAAATACTAACACACAGGAAGATCTCAATAGAAACGAAGAAAAGAGTGCTAGACTGCTACGTGATGTCAGTTCTTCAATACGGCTGTGAATGCTGGACAATATCATCGAAAATGAGGACAAAACTGGAAGCGGCCGAAATGTGGTTCTACAGAAGGATGCTACGGATATCGTGGACTGAGCATACAAGCAACGACGAAGTGTTAGAAAGAATGGCAACAAAAAGGAAATTGATGCTGAGCATCAGGAAGAGACAACTGAAGTTCCTGGGACATGCAATGAGGAATGAGAGCCTGGAGAACCTGATACTGACTGGACAGATAGAAGGAAGGAGAGACAGAGGAAGGCAGCGGATAACATATTTGCAGGGTCTGATCAGGTGGATGACGGAACGGGGGTTGCCAGGAGCAACAGGAGCATACATACTAAGAGCCACAAGGGATAGGGAGACGTGGAGATCCATGATCGCCTACGTCCTGAAGGGACAGGGCACATAGAAGAAGAAGAAGAAGAAGAATATAAAATTTTATTTCTACCATTCCAAGCTCTTGTGTCAGACGTAAAATCTTGAATAGGCACATAATTATAAAAGACAAGACAACCACTGCATGGCATTTTAAAAGGAAAAACACATTTATTTACAGTTTACGATTATGAAAATTTAGAAACAAAATTTGTAGAAAAATGTCCTTATTTGTGCCTACAAGACAGGATAACAACGCCTGATAAAAGATCAACAGCAAAAAATAGGGAAAAAAATAACAATTCAAGAAAAGACAAGGATTTTTAAAAATGAAGAAATTAGAAAAAATAAGGCAGTAAAAAACAAAAGATGTAACAACATTTTTGAGATTAAAAAAAAGATCTACTTGCAAATTGCCACATGTGCATCTCTGGGATGCAATAATTTTTTCAAAGTCTTTATTACACAGTTCGTTCTTGAGAAAATTTCTCAGAAATCCTTTCCTTTTAGGCTGTCCAACCTCAGAAGAATTTCTCCTGTTTCGCTGTGGCTGGCTGTTAACAGTGTTTTCTACATGTCAGTGCCTCCTTTGATGTTGACCTGCCTTCTTCCCTTGCTGTCAATAAAAATGTCCTGCTACTTATATCTAATGATTGACGAATCTGATTGATTAAATAATTTAGGCTCACCGCTTCCCCACTATTTGGGATGTTTTTAGGGTATGAGACCACGTCTCTCATTGGTCAATATTGTTGTGGAGTCAGTCAGTTAAGTGCTGTACGTGATACACGCTTAGGTGATCATGTCCTGAAAGAGACATGACTGACTGGTTATCCCGCAGTAGGTTGCCATTGCTTTTTGCGGTAGACTGCTTGCTAACCAAGACTATAGAACCCAATCTGTCCTGTTATTTGACCCATAGCTGGTTTCCGGATGAGACGGATTAATACCTTTCCCAAGGGTATTTGTGTGTATACGATTGCAATGAATTCAACTGGAATTCGAACTCGGCTCTCCGATTTCTCGTTCCGAGTCGATATCCACTGGACCACAACGCACATGTGAGGTTGCTTAATAAATTTCGATAAATCAGAAGGAATTTATTTTAGGTTGTGTACAAAACTCTGCAAACATTTTAGATTTTGCTCATAACACAAAGTCAATAATCAATAATTCAATGACGGTGTCAAAATCTTTCTTTTTTTTACAATCAGAAATAGGGGAAAAAGTGTATGTACAATTGGATTGTATTTTTGTGTTCATCGAAAGTTTTCTTGTTTGTTTTTTTAAACTGAAGATTCTTTTGCTGTAGGTCTTTGCTGTGTATTATTCGTAAGATCTGTTTGCTGAGACAGAAGTTTGATAATATGTTAATCTGTAGTGAACAAAAAAAGATCTAGATTAAAAATTCAAATACTAAGCACTGATTCATTGATTTTGTTAGAAATAAAAAAGACTCGAATTTACAAACTTTGCTTAGGATACACGCAAAAGTGAATCCAAAACAAAACTCGAGAAATTTCACACCTTGATGCGAAATGTCTTTCGGCCAATAGAAAACATCTAAAAAACAAAATTCAAATAATCTTCAATTCTCAGAAATAAATTCTTTTACGGAACATTTTCGCAAGCCAACGCAAAGTTTGTTCGTCATCCAATAGAAAGGCCAGAATCACACGCAGGAGTGAATTCCCAAATGACCTTTTCGAGCCCCACAAATGAAATAAAAAAACGGAGCAAGCTCGTCTGTCGCCAGAGATAAAGGAAACAAGTGTAATTAACGCGTCCCTTGACAAACGTCAAGCGATCGCTATTATTATCTCTTTCTTTCTCTCTCACCTCCTCCCACTTCATCATCCATCCGTCTGCTTTTTCCTTATACTTGATAACCGAATAGAACACTTTAAAACTGAGCAATAACTTCAAAGACATTCCTATCCAACGATAATGCTCATACGTACATAGACACAAGTTACTACTACAAACTCTTGATACCCTTAACTTCTTACTACTATTTTTCTTGGAACGTTTAACATCTACCAATTCATGTTATCCTGTTCTATTAATAAATTTTTATTTAAACATACAAAATGTATACTTTTATTCTTGCACAAATCCACTTTCTGATAATTCTGATGATCTTCCGAAAAAATCCTTAGTTGTAGGGAGTTTTGTTATGTTTGACACAAGGCCATTTTAATAAACATTAATCATCTCCCTACTGCTGCAGTGGTGACCTCTCCTACCACAAATCAACCTATAAACTCTCTTGCCAATTTTTAATTCATTGCATTCACTTATGCGCAAATACCCTTGGGAAAGGTATTAATCCGTCTCTTCCCTCCAGTTATGGGTTAAATAACACAAAAGATTGGGTTCTATAGCCTTGGCCGGCAACCAGTCTATCGCAGAAAGCAATGGCAACCTACTGCGGGATAATCTTCTACCCAGTCAGTCATGTCTCTTTTGAGACATGATCGCCCAAGCGTGTTTCATGTATGGCTCTTAACTGACTGACTGAGATGTAAAAGGATCATACAATAAGTGGTACTTTCTTGGTTTGAATAGGATAAAGGGTTCAAAGTGTCCGCTCCTTTGTTTTCAGAATTCTAAAGGATTCTGCTTTGTGCTGCATGGTGAATGAAGACATAAGAAACGATATTCAGAAGTTTCAAGGTTGCAGATCTTACAATAGTGCAAAAAATCGATAATATATATATATATATATATATATATATATATATATATATAAAAGGCAAGATGTTTGTGTGTGTCTCTGTTTATCTGCCTGTATGTCTGTATTTGTTTCAGCCCTTTTATTTTAGTTTTTGCTTCGAGTTTGGCTCTAAGTAGGTATAATTGTAGTTCTTAGTCTCAGCCATGATACCATTTACTCAGAGGACTTATTTAACCTTCCAAATTCAGTTTATGACGAACAAAACTTATTTGATATCGATATCAGGAAATCAAAATTTGACTTACATCCATTGATTTTTCTTTCAGTCTACAGTTTCGGTTTAAGTGGAAACAACTATTGCTTTTTAGTCTTTCGTGCCAACGTTCAAAAAGTCTGAGCTCCAGGACCATGGATTAGTTTTAAAACTTTCATTACACCCGAGCAATGCCGGGCTATACTGCTAGTTACAAATGTTTGTGGATTAAACATGCTAGTAACTTAGCAATTTGAATTATTTGATCGCGTCAGGATCACCAATAAAATGTGACAGTGTCACACGACATGTATAACTCCACACACATTTTTGTATATTTATTGAAATACATTACTATTTGGTATTATAACAATTTGTTGGTTTTCTCAAGTGAATTCAAAATTAAATAAAAAAAATGGGTGTGGAGTTATAAGTGTATTATATAACTAATCAGAAAACATTTTTGACAAGAAATCTACTTTTAATGGGTTTAGAAATAGAAAATATATTGCTGCGATCCACTTTTAATGGGCTTATATATTCAATATCATATTTCTTAACAATTAACATTCGCGATGGGTAAATTGTCGTTTATTCTTATCTTCTTAGAGTGGGGCTCCCTAATATAAATGAAAAATAATTTCCATAAACTAGAAATAATAGACCCTTTTCAAATTTTGACGGGTTTTTAACCATTGAGCCAAAAAAGATAGACTTAACAATTTTTTTTACACAAACCGTCTGGTCTACAAATAAAGAACGTGCATAAAAACAAAACAAAAACAAAAACAAAACAAAACCTAATTATGCATTTAAACAAGTGTAACGGCAGTAAATGTTGGAAAACATCATCGAAGATAAAGGAAAAACTTGAAGCAGCAGAAATGTGATTCTACAGAAGGATGCTGCGGATATCATGGACCGAGCATGTGAGCAATGATGACGTTTTGGAAAGGATGGAAACGAAAAGGAAATTTAAATTAATAACAGGAAAAGTCAGCTGAAGTTCCTGGTACATGCAATGAGGAAAGAGGGCTTGGAGAACCTAATACTAACAGGCCAGATAGAAGAAAAAAGAGACAGGGGAAAGCAGTGGATAACATATTTGAAAGACATAATCAGGTGAATGATGGAACAAGAGTTGCATTGTGTAACAGGAGAAGGTGTGCTAATAATAGCCACCAGGGATACGTGGAAAGCCATGATCGCCTACATCCTGAAAGGACAGGGCACATAGAAGAAGAAGAAGAACATAAAAATACTTGGGAAGTGTTTTAACAGAAGATGGAAAGTGCTACACTGAGATCCGAAGACGAAGGAAGCATTCCAAAAAAGCTGAGTAAATAAAAAAAAAAGTATTGTTGCGAACGTGAGAGAAACGGGAAAATTTCGTCGGAAACAGAGAAAACTGGGCTGTTTTTTTATGTGATATCTGACCTCCTATATGACAGCAAATGCTGGACAGTTTCCTCAAAAATGAAGGAAAGACTCGAAGCAACAAAAATGTGGTTCTACAGAAGGATGCTGAGGATACCATGGGTCGAACGTGTGAGTAACGACGAGGTTCGGGAGAGAAAGGAAATGAAAACGAAACTTAACATCAGGTAGAGACAATTGTGAAATTTCTGGGACATGTAATGAGGAAGAAGTGACTGGATAATTTGAGTCACAAGACGTAGAGATGGAAAAAGAAGAGACAGGGGAAACAGTTTTTAAGCAAATGGATGGCAGAAACAATAACAGTGTTTGGGATAAATGATGACAAGACAAGCTATATTAAAAGCGCTAAAAGTGACAGGAAGATGTGGAGAGCCATGATTCCTTCGTAAAGCGTACAGCAGATAAAAGAAAGAACATAAAATAATTTTTTTTTTTAGAAGAATGACTGAATGGGAAAAGGTTTGTAAATTCAGATAACAATGAAAAAAAGGGGAATAAAGATATAAAAATTTTAAAAATCATATTTACCTTTTTTTGATTTTCTTTTTAAAATTCAAAACATCAGCTGATTTTCGGATTTTTAAAAATTTATTTTTGCAGCGTCAGATTCACAGTTAATATTGTCCAAATAAATTGATTCTTGTATTTTTTTTTAATAAATGAAAACGAAATCAGTAGAGGGTTTTTTTTTATCTTTCTCACTTGTTTCGATTTTTAAAAAAATGAATGAAATTGTTGTGAAAATGAAATCAACTTCTAATTCAAAATCAAAACAAAAACATTCATTAGAAGTTCATCTGTCTTCGAATAAAAAGATGAAAATAATTTAAGGTTAAAACCCAAGATTAATAGTAAAAATTTAAATAAAATAAAACTAATTTAATTCATATAAAAATATTGAATTATCATAAAAATCACGAGATGATTTACTAAAAGGCTCTTAGCCGCGAGCGACATTATTACTGTGTATAAGGCAAATGTTATTCTTTTCCGGTAGATAAAAAAAATAGAAACGAGGCTAACGGAAGTAATCGGAACGGAAGTTTGTTTCGGGCGCATGCGCTAAGCCTCTTGTCTTTCCCCCACGTGTGTATACGGTAGAGAAATGATGGCGGCGCCTCGAGACGTAGCTGCTTTCTCTCCGAAAGGCGATTATTTAATGCACTGTTCAGTCGATGGAATTTTAAAAGTTTGGGATACGCGCACTGGTTCCTTGAAGACAGAATTTTCACCTAGTTCACATCTAACAGCTACTTGTAAATGTCTTTGTTGGTGCCCTGCAAATAGATTCTCGGTAAGGGATTTTTTAAAGGAACTCTCTTCTTCACCTAAAATTGGTTTTTACACATTCTTGATATTTGTTTAAATAAAAATAAAAGAGTATATTAAACATAAGAATGCTGCATATTATTATGCAATTAAAATATTTTTGTATAGATGTTACTTTTTTAACCGCTACGCTTCTTCAGACTTTTTTTCTCATACAAATTGCACCATGTGGCAGTTGTTAAAGGGAAAAGAAGCTTGTTTCGCTTTTTTCTTATCCAGCTTGCTAAATTTATTTTTAAACGTATTGTTTTTAAGCAAAAACATACATACAATTTGATTTGCTTTCTGGGTATATTCATGCTGGTTATTAAATTCAATTTAAAGCAAAAAAAAAACTGCTTTTTTATATACATTTGTAACGTACGATCAATTTACAAACTTTTACGTTTTTTTTTAAAGAAATCCCAATCCAAATTTTATTTGAATTACTATTTTCTAAGTTATATTTTTTCGGTATATAAATACTTTCAATTTCTTTCATTGTTTATTTTACTTGTGATATCGATTATTTTTTCATTTTTATTTGTAAACTTTATTTAATTTTTTTTTCCCTTAATCAATTGTAGCAACAGTTCGTTGTTGACTTGTGTTGTATTTGACTTATAGCTCTCAGCAGTAATTAAATGATGCATTTATTTAAATTAATTATAATTCTGTTATTTTAAAATCAGGTTATATTTACCGCTTCTGTCTAGAGATTTTCTTCGTCATACTTTCCGAAATTCAAAACTTGAGATTTTAAGAATGTAAATAAAAAAAAATGTATCAAATCAAATAAAAATCTTTTCCCCCATCGAAAATTAAGCATTGATCTTGAGCCTTACTTTTAATAATTTATAAATTTTGTTTAGAATTGTTTGTTTTTTTTTTGGGGGGGGGGGGGTGGAGAATAAGTTAAATTTGGTAAAATTTCTTAAGTACTGCCGTTGCTATTCCCCGTCAAATGCGCCTTTTGTTGTTTTGGAAAAGAGACTTCCTTAGGATGTAAAATTAAGAAACATGAACACATACTTTCAAATTTCTTAAAAAGAATGCAACTTTATATTTAAATTGTGTACCGAAAAAATTGGGAGGGCATTTAGTTCACTCTCTCTTTTCAATTTGTAAGTATAAGAAAATGCGCCCCCCCCCCCTTTTTTTCTAATTAAAGCTTAATTAAATCACATGTAACACATATTTTCATATTTTAAAAAAAAAACGCAACTTTTTATCTGTAAATTCTGTACCGAAAAAAAAAAAAAAAGGGCGCATTTGAAGGGGAAAAGCAACGGTAGTACTTACGAAATTTTACCTTAAATTTCAGCTGATTTTTACGTGCAATGTAATTGTGTAAAAACAATAAGTCGATTCCCCTAATTGTTTTGAAAAATTTGTAAAAAAAACAAAAAGATGCTGAAAGCGTACACCAACAGGTTCTTTAAAGTTTAGTAACTTAGTATGTTATTAAAACTAATACAAAAGAATATTTGTACTTTTGTCTATTTCTGAAATACTATTGTTCGGACTCTTCTATTCACGACGTTTCGTTTCCTCAAGGAGATGAAGTTGAATCCAGTGACTTGACCCGAAGAGTTGTGAGTTCAATACCTGGCGACAAACAGGTGAACAAAAAAAAAAATTTGAGTTAAAGGGAGATAACTTACAGTGACAGATCTGGAAGAAACATGGTTCGTGGAACTAGAACAATCTACCTTGGTAAACAAAATAAAGCCTTCAGTTCGAAATTCCAATCACTGAAGAAGGCCGGAGCATACAATGACTGTAGTGTAGTGTAACGTCGTGAATATGGCAACATCGCAACAAAGATGAGGACAGTCCGAACATCTCAGAAATATAGATAAATTAAAATTAAATTACGTCAAGTCGCAATTTTGATGTAAGGAAGGAAACTTTTATGCGTACGGTACATTGATGCTTACAAAAATTTTGAACTTTGAATAAATAAATTATAAACATCCGAAAAATAGCGTTAAGACTTATTTTTACACTCATTTCTTTTTGTTTGGAAGATTTGTAAAATAATTTTACAATGCATTGAAGATGTTTTGGAATGCTAGATTTTGCAATTTATTTTTAATAGTCTTCTCCCTTTGTATGGATAAAGATTTCTTTTTGCGTTTAAAAAAAAACCCAAAAAAACTTAAAACTCTTGCAATAAACGTTTGATAAACGTAACTTGTTACCCCGCTCCTAAACATCTTCCAATCATGAGTTTTCCTGTTCCCCCCTTTTTTTTTTATAGCTCTTAAATTTTGTCTTTATTTATGCAAGCTCTCTGAGATTATGCATTTTCTTCTTTAACCTCTTCTCTTCGATCTGTCCTGTGAATATCAAATTTTCCAAGCCCTCTCACCAATTGCCCTAGAAATTTCAACTCTTTCTGATGTGTATCTTGTATCCTTTTATTTGTCAATATTTCTGAGATGAAATGTACCTCCACTAAATAGCAAAAAGTCTCCAAACTTATAATTAAACTTTTTCCATCAAAATGTATATTATCATTAAGAGGAAAGATAAATAAATTTTTTAATCCTTTCTAACATGTTCGAAATTTTGGTAAAAGTCTTTCTATTTTGTTAGCAAGGAGCCAAATTGTTACAAGAGTTTACAATGGAAAACAATACATAACTCGCTTTTCTGGTGACAATTTGGAAACTCTTGAAAAAAATCAAATAATTGTCAGATTTAAATGAAACTTTCAGGACTTATTCATAAATGAATTAAATTACTTTTGAAATTATTTAAAAAAAAAAATGTTGGTAAAAATAATTGTTTTTAACATGTTACCCTCCACTCCATGTAAATTCATGAAATTTCAAGAAATTAAATGTATGCAAAAATGATTTTATTAGTTAAATGCAGGACTCATTGGTGAATGTAAATCATTTTTTTTTTTTTTTTTTAAACCATTAAATCCCTTTTTACCAAAAGTCTGCTTTGAATAGTAACATAGAAAATGCAATAAAACTATGACATTATTTAATTAGATAAGCTTTTAATTGCTTTCATAAATAATATAAATTTCATACATTATAGTCTGAAAAAAATTTTTTTTTTTTTTTTTTTTTTTCAATTACTAATGAAATTTTAAAAGAATTGTTTACATTTTTGTTTTTTAACTATAATTTATAAAGTTTAAAAATATTTCCAAGACTTGTAGATGTTACTTTGGTAGGTTATGAAGTGAAGACTATATTTACTAATTAAAAAGTTTAATAAAAATCATCTAGCCATCTTATTTTTTATCAATTTTTTTTTTCTGTGTACATTAAAAAGTAATGTATTTCAGGGTTTCTTTCCCTCATTGAAAAAAAGTTTGTACAATTATGTCACTTGTGATCGCCATGCACTTATCTCTCATCTGGCAAGCTGTCAGCACATTTCAAATATGGTGAACAAGTCAAAAGGTTCAACTCTGTGATTAAGAAATAGTTTTATTCTAAATTTCATGCTATAAATAGGTAATATTTGTGCAGATCAAATTAATTTAACATTAAATTTGCTAATTTTTCAAAAATAATGTGTCACAAATGTATATTTTATTTTTGCCAGATTTTTTAAACTGAGAATTAACTTTCCTTTAAAAATGTGTTGATTGCTCAAAAATGGCCCAAAAAATCTCAATTTTATATTCCAGTCAATATCATTTCTGTTCGAAATAATTTCATAAGAAATATATGTTTAAAACATAAGTATTTTACTTACTGGAAGTAGTAAATTTAATTATCTAACTTTCAATTAAAACTAAAAGTTTGAAGAAAACTTTATATTTTCAAAAATTCAATTTAAAACTTTATCAAAAATGAGTGGTGATACCTACTTTATTCAGACTGTTGTCTTCATCTTTATTGTCATGTATACAACGTTTCGGCCATTGTACACTGTGATCTACTTCAGTATGTGTTCTTTTTGTTTGCATTTTCTCTAAAACTTATTCAGTTCCTGGTATTCTCAGCATCCTACTGTAGTCACATTTCTGAAGTCTCTTCGGTGAGCATTCACTGCTGTATTGGAGGTCTGATATTACATAACAGTGCATTGCTCTCTTTCTAATGAAATTTTTTGTTTCGCCATACTTTGCATAGGTTTTTAAAAGCATCTTTTGCTGTTCCAATACACCTATAGATTTCCTTGTCATTCTTTCCGTCCTCTGTCAAAACCCTTCCCATATATTTAAATTGTTGTGCTTACTTTGGTAATCTCCAATTAGTAATTGGTATGTTGGGCTGTTTATTTCTTTCACTAACACCCGTTCATTCTGTCTTCTTGCAAATGATATTTAGTCTTTCCTGCATTCCTTCGCTACCTATCATAGGAGTTTTGTTGACACTGCATATCTTGTTTTTTTTTTTTTAATCATATCACCCCGAGCAAGGCAGTAACGCCATTGGTGTGCAGGGGGCTACATAAGCGAGTTCCACAGGCGGGAAGTGCGGGAAAAGAAGCTGCAGGAGTAGAATTGTCATCTGCAGTTGATTGATCTAACTGTGACTGGGTTAGACTCAGTTGCCAGTCTGGTTGCACGAGTAAGCACCTGTTGGGTAGAGTAACAGGAGAAAGCATGTCAAAAGCCACTTGGGATAGGGACATGTGGAAGGCCATGATCGCCTACGTCTTGGAGGAACAAGGGACATAAAAGAAGAAGAGTATACCACGTACAGATTTTTTTTAATCATATCACCCCGAGCAAGGCAGTAATGCCACTGATGTGCAAGGGGGCTACATAAGAGTAAAAAGATTAGAGGAGAAGGAAGGGAATACAGGTGTGATGACAGTTGCAAAGGTGGAGAGAAAGGAAAGGATATACAGGGCGGTGTGGAAAGAACTAGGGTCAAGTAGTTAAGAGATGAGTATTGACCTTGCATTTAAATTCCTGGAGGTTGTAGTCATCAGGAAAGCAAGAATAAGGAAGCGAGTTCCACAGGCGAAAGACTAAAAAGCAATATTTGCTTCCAGTTAAAGCGAAAGTGTAGACTGAAAGGAAAATGAATGGATGTAAGTCAAATTTTCCTTTCCTGGCATCGATATCAAATAAGTTTTTTTTCATCGGAAACTGAATTTTGAAGGCTAAATAAGTCCTCTGTGTAAATAGTATCATGGCTGAGACTAAGAACTACAATTATACCTACTTAGAGCCAAACCTGAAGCAAAAACTAAAATAAAAGGGCTGAAAAAAATACAGGCAGATAAAGACACACACAAACATCTTGCCTTTCTTATATATATATATATATATATATATATAATCAATTTTCTGTGCTATTGTAAGAACTGCAACCTTGAAACTTCTGAATATTGTTTTTTATGTCTTTGTCTATGCGTGTATGAAATTTGATTAAAATCGGACCACTCCTTCTATAACCCAATTTTTTTATATTTATCAGGGGTACCTCGACACAAAATCTAGCTAAGAACACTCGTAGACGCTTATAGTACAACTGTGAATTTTCAAGAAAATCGGTTCAGTCGTTTCGGAGTCTATAGGTAATGGACACACACACAGTTCCATTTATAAATAAGTTTAGATATAATAAACTATTTCTGTTTCTTTGCAGGATATGCCAAAGAGGAGGAAAAGAAAAAAAGCAGGTGATGATTGTCCTTCTGCTGCTGAAGATTCTGGTTTGGTTGCTCTTGGAACAACTGCAGGAAGTGTTTTATTGTACAGTGTGCTTAAGGGAGAAATCCACAGTCGTATGGTAAGTTGGACGAGTCCCGTTCCTCCAAGGTAGCTGGTGAGGATTCTGTGGTTTCTATCATGTTTTTTCTCTGTTTGTACAAATCAGTGAACCTTGATCTTGCATGTAACAATTTGCTGTCTACCCCATGACAAAACTCTCATATAAACATAAACTGTTTAAAATTATCAGTATTTATTAAATTTTTTATGCATTTATTCAATATATTTAAAATCGTATTTATTGAGGAAGACCCCTCTATATCAGAGAGTTTATAAATATAATGTGGATATAGGTATCAACATTGCATAGTGACTATCAGTTTCATGTGTCAGTGTGATCTTCAGATTATATCTCTCTTGTGTGTGTGTGTAATAAATTATATTTTAGAACATGTACATAATTTTTCTATATATATATCCACGGCAAAGGTACATTTATTTCGACATTGAAACTTCAAATTCTCATTGGGCGGTATGTAAAGGAATCTGTAACGATGTCAAACTGTAAGAAAGTGGGATTTTTCTCTCCAAGGTTTTCAAACCATTTGATTATGTCCATTGTACTCCTCCATTGCATAAGTTGAATTTTATCCTTTATTTGCTGGTTGGTTCTTCCTAATATTACTTTATGTACCTTTGTTGTGGATATATATATATAGAAAAATTATGTACATGTTCTAAAATATAATTTATAATAAATATTCACAGCTATATATTACATATCGAGCACTGTTTTAAATGAATGTTTTGGATTTTGTAAGAATTCTTTCTTTGTTCTGTATTCACTCATATATATATATATATATATATATACTGTCAAGTATAAGCGACAATGAATGTCTATTATATTTAGTCATGTGCCATTCTAAACATCATATTTTGGTTTTAATTTCAGGTGAAAATAAAGAAAAATTCGCCAACATTTCAATAATTTTTTTATTAAGTTGGTTCTAAGCTTTTGGCTCACATGAGCCATCTTCAGAGGTTACAAGGATGTTTACATAAAAACATACATCAGCGTTGATTTTATCTTGTGTTGACATAAAACTTTGCTAAGCAACAATATCAGTTACTAAAAATAGCAAACACAGTTTGTAAATTTGTAATGCGGTTCTATGATGGCACACTGCATGAAAGCTCGAATTGATAACAGAGCCATTATTAGAAGTTAATATTAATAACAAAATCCCATTCCTTGATATATTCATCGATTTCAGCACACATAGATTTACTACTTCTCTATATAGGAAACTAACTAGCAAAAACTCGTGTCTTCTTAATTATAATAGTGAATGCCCCCAACGATATAAGTTAGCTGTTATTAAAAAACTTAATTCAATGCACACAATTCTTCCAAATCCATATTTTATAAAGAATTAAGCAAACATTGAGCAAACACTTGTCAATAATGGATTTCCTAACTTCGTTATTGATCAAGAAATTAAAATGTATTTCAGCAAACTTAACAATAGCTCTAACAATATTGATAATATTAATAATAATGGTGTACATCAAAATAAACATAACACTATTAACTTATACTATTGAAACCAAATACATAATAATTACAAACAAGATGAAAAAACTCTCAGAAACATAATACGTAGAAATGTTAAACCAATAAATAATAATAATCAAATTAAGCTCATCATATATTATAAAATACTTAAAACAATTGACCTCATAGTCTCGAATAACCCTGCAAGCACACAACTAAGTCCTCTACAGAAAACCAATGTAGTGTACCAATTTACATGCCCGTTCAGAGATTGTATCTCTGGCACTAATAATAAACCCACTACATATATTGGTTTTACTACAACCACAACCTCCCGTAGACTTACCTGTCACCTTTCTGATCAGAGTTTAATCAAACAACCTTTCTCAGAAAAACATGGTCATGTAGGTAATATCAGACAAATTTTAGTCAACACTACAATAATCCTCACTCATACACACAGTAAAAAGAACCTTCAGATATTGGAGGCCATCTACATTAAATCCAAGCAACCCATACTTAATAAAATCCTGTTTAAATTTGGTCATAACACATTGCATTGCATTTAATATATGGTTCTGTTATCAATTTGAGCTTTCACGCGGTATGACGTCATAGAACCACATTACAAATTTGCGAAGTGCGTTTGCTACTTTTAGTAATTGTTATTGTTGCTTAGCAAAGTTTTGTCAACACAAGATAAAATCGTTGCTGATGGTGGATGGTTTTGTTAACATCCTTGTAACCTCTCTGGACTTAAAAAAAATTATCCAAATGTTAGCGAATTTTTGTCTTTATTTTCACCTGAAATTAAAGCCAAAATACAATGTTTAGAATGGCTCATGATTAAACATAATAGACATTTATCTCATATTTAACAGTATATGTTTAGAAAATGATTTGCTGCTTCGATACAATATATATATAATGGCTTGTTAGAAAGTGTCAGTTCATAACTGACAAAGTTTTGCCATGTGTTTCGTTGTGCTACTTTTCATTTAAGTTGCAGTTTCAAACTTGAACTGTGTTTCCTTCTTTCACTAAAGATAAGGTCGTATTTTCGCAAAAATTCTGTTTCTAAATACAAATGCCGTTGGAAGGTAGTGTACATAGGACGAACCAATATGTGGTTGGAAACGTGATTTGTGCTGTACATTCCTGCAAATATATGTTTGGGTAGTCCTAGACGGTCTTTAAGAACAAGTCGGGCTGTTCAAGAATCGGCCATTGAACGACTTTTACTTGAAAATCAAGGCTCTGCCTCTGGCTATGAGGACACTTGGTTTTCTGTCTTGCACAGTGCCCGCTCGGTTCATCAAGCACGTATGCTTTAGAGGCCGTTTATTTGAAGATCCATCTGACTAGTCCATGCAGACAACATTTCATTTGCTCCTTACGATTGTTGGAGGGATTGTAAGTTTTTCTTTTTCCACTTTATTACTCTTGTGCGGCTGTGTTTACCCCCCACCTCCCTTACATTTTAATATTTTTATTAAGATCATACTTTTAAACGAGTTTCAACTTTGCCTTCCGTAAGTAATTTTCGTTTCCTGTATATCATTAATGCCAACGAGCACCTCTGAAAATGTGTTGGCTGAAAGGATCCTAAGGTCTGCACGATGATATCTACTTTATTGAAGTGTATTTGTTATTTCTGTGGTTACAAGTCTGTGTTTGTCTGTATGTATATATATATATATATATATATATATATATATAAGAATATTAATAAAAAGTTTTGAATTTAAAAATGTACTTTTTTTTTTTTAACAGTATTTGTTTATTTTTATTATATTTTATATTTCAGCCCATTTTAATCAACCTGATCATACTTTAGAAAATTGCAAATGTTTACTAATAGACTCCAATTTTAATTCTACATACACACGCAGAAAGAAAGAAACATACTGGATTTTAAAATTAAATACACACAAGCTAGGGTTAAATAGGGACTTAGGTGTGTTGAATCTTTACAAATATTTCAATAGGTAAAAATTTTTTTCAGATATTCCAAGAAATTTTTATCTAAAACAAACAGACTTTCTCTACGGACGTGCTGCATGTTGTGAACAAACACACCACGTGATGTAAACAAAAAATATTCGGACGCTATCGTGAAATACGTTTCTAATTCAAATTTAAAAATCACTTGTTTCTGATGAAGGACCGAGGACGGTCTGAAATATAAAATATAATAAAAATAAACAAATACTGTTCAAAAAAAGTACATTTTTAAATTCAAAACTTTTTATTAATATTCTTTCCTATACATATTAAGACAGTATACGTGGATGATCATCACTATATATATATATATATATATATATATATATAATAAAAAGTTTTTGATTTTTTTAAAAAAAACGTACTTTTTTAAACAGTATTTGTTTATTTTTAATGTAGTTTTATATTTCAAACCGTCCTCGGTTCTTCATCGGAAACAAGTGATTTTTTTCAAAATTAGAATTGGAAACGCGCTCTACGGCAGCGTCCGAACATTTGTTTGTTTACAACACGTGGTGTCGATAAACCAAGCAACATACGGCTCGTCCGTTTGTTTATTTTCGGTAAACCAGTTAACACACGGCACCTCCGTGGAGAAAGTCTGTTTGTGTCGGTTAAAAAATTCTTTGGAATATCCATCCTTTCGCTGTTTTCACCGCGTGGTGTCGATAAACCAATTCGCCTATGTTATGATTCAGGTTCTGAATGAGAAGTGATAATTCTGACTTGTAAGTACTGGTCGGATCCAGAGGTAGGGGTGCATAGAACTTGTTGTTCTGAAGTTGTGATTCTGCTTATTCAATATAGTTATTAGTGTCTAAGATGGTTATAGCTCCGTCCTTATCGGCTGGTACGATAATTAAGTTTCGATTTTTTTTTTTAAGTATATAGATAGCTTGGTGTTTTGCTTTAGATAGGTTGTGTGTTTTTGTTTGGTGTCATCTATTTTTTAAGAAGTTGTCCAAGTGTTGTCTGGCCCTGCTGGCGTATTGGTCCAAGTGTTGGCTGTGTCCTCTTGGTGGAGTCCATAGGGTGTTATTTTGCGCCAAAGGAAATTTGGAGTATGACTGTTTGTCGCTGTTGTCGTTGGAAGTGTTGTTCGAGAAATTTGTAGAGAGTCTTTTCCAGTATTCTTGTGTCGTGGAGATTTTTTTCGTTTAAGTAAGGTTCAAATAACATATTAATGATTATCCACGTATACTGTCTTACTATGTATAATAAAAAGTTTTTGATTTCCTTTGGCGCAAAATAACACCCTATGGACTCCACCAAGCGGACACAGCCAACACTTGGACCAATACGCCAGCAGGGCCAGACAACACTTGGACAACTTCTTAAAAAATAGATGACACCAAACAAAAACACACAACCTATCTAAAGCAAAACACCAAGCTATCTATATACTTAAAAAAATCGAAACTTAATTATCGTACCAGCCGATAAGGACGGAGCTATAACCATCTTAGACACTAATAACTATATTAAATAAGCAGAATCACAACTTCAGAACAACAAGTTCTATGCACCCCTACCTCTGGATCCGACCAGTACTTACAAGTCAGAATTATCACTTCTCATTCAGAACCTGAATCATAACATAGGCGAATTGGTTTATCGACACCACGCGGTGAAAACAGCGAAAGGATGGATATTCCAAAGAATTTTTTAACCGACACAAACAGACTTTCTCCACGGAGGTGCCGTGTGTTAACTGGTTTACCGAAAATAAACAAACGGACGAGCCGTATGTTGCTTGGTTTATCGACACCACGTGTTGTAAACAAACAAATGTTCGGACGCTGCCGTAGAGCGCGTTTCCAATTCTAATTTTGAAAAAAATCACTTGTTTCCGATGAAGAACCGAGGACGGTTTGAAATATAAAACTACATTAAAAATAAACAAATACTGTTTAAAAAAGTACGTTTTTTTTAAAAAAATCAAAAACTTTTTATTATACATAGTAAGACAGTATACGTGGATAATCATTAATATATATATATATATATATATATATATTTTAAAAATTAATCGCATGAAGACACCACTCATGGTAGAAATCTGGGTAGCAAAATAACTCGTTTAAAAATGAGGCATATTGACAGAAAAGGAACAATTTAATTAATTTTATTTGATTTACTCAACAAATGCTTTAACAAGAAAAATACTTGTTACACAATAAATTTACAAAAAATTTACTATAATAGCCTTTTGCTTTGATCACAGCCTTCATTCTGTCAGGCATTCTTCAATGTATCTAATGGTATCTCCTGCCAAGCAGCTTCTATTTGTTCCCAAAGTGTGTCTTGCAAAGTAACATTAGATTTATCAATTTTTTTTTTTTTTTTTTTTTATCCCAAATATCCCACAGATATTAAATAGGATTGAGATCAGGACTATGTGGGTGCCAATTCAAATTCTGAATCCTTCCTTCCTCTTCCTTTTTAGTTAAATAATTACAAATGTTTAGCTTTTCACCCTGTATTTGAATTTCAGTGATGGTTTTAGAAAAACTACCACTGTCCTAATACTTTTGCACACTACTGGTAATGTGCAAAAATGTTAGGCTAGGATTGATTTTAAACTTTATTTTGATGCCTCATAAAAGATAAAATGGTTCTTCTAATACTTTTGCACAGTACCATATATATATATATATATATATATATTTGGAATTCAGTTGATTACACAACCATGTTTTCAAACTTTCGGTATCTTTAGACCTTTTATATATTTTTATGTATTGAATACTTAAATATAATTGTATACTGGTTTAATTCTGACCAATAACTGGTTAATATATATTATATTATATATATAATAATAATCTGAATTTTGTGGGAAAAACATGACAAAGTGGAAAGTTTTTGAATGATATGTTTCATCCTTTAGGATGTCATCAAACTAAATATGTTAGAGCAACTATATACTTCATTTTAAAGAATGAAGTGTGTCACACAAAAACTTTTTCCATTTTATCATACATTTTTTTTTCCCCCTATCTGTATAAATAAACAAATTGTCTAGTGCATCAAAAGCTTTCTGTCTGGCCATCTCCCAGCTGTTGATCCAAAGGTTAATGTTGAGGTAAAGGTCCTGAAAACCGTATTCTCTTTCACCTATTTTGACTCTGCTAAATTGGACAAAGAAATTCAGCGCAGGATTGGAATGACTCTTTCTGTCTTCAGTAATCTTTTTTATATTTTTTGAATATTCGTGATGTTTTGTTAAAGGTGAAAACAAGTTAGTAAGTAGTACTGACTTCCTGAGTTTACGGTACAGAATCTTGGACTCTGTACTGACGGCATGTCATTTAACTTGACACCTATGAACGACCTGATTGCGTTAGAAACATGACTGGTATTGAAGTCATCCTAATGAAAATCCTACTCTGTGTGGGTAGGACATCTCTCTCACGTAGCAAGTTTTTAAAACAACTCCTCTTTGGCTAGCTTCTAACATGCAGGTCAGTTGGAAGACCACACTTGTATTTCAGTGACAAAGTAAAAGCTATTCCCTTTTCTTCCCGGGTAAACAAAGCATCAGAGCGATGGAACTGGCACCTGTCCTGCTTCTCGTCTATACAAAGGTTTGAGTGCGACCAACTTGAACATTGGAATCAACCGCAGGAAAATAAAGTTGGCAGCATGCTGCAACTCTCAAAAATACTGTGGTTTTGTTGTACACAGTAAAGCTGGCCTTACTATCCACTCACAGAAACATGGCAATTGGTCCCAATCCGTCCGTGCATGGAACACTACTGTCATATATGGTCAGGCACCTCTGCTGTTCATCTCTGTGTTCTTGGCAGGCTCCAAAGGAGAATCTGTAATGTGATAGGTACTGACTTGGGGGCTCGACTCCAGCCGCTTTCTCACCGACAAGATGTGACTTCCCTCTGTTTTATAAATATTTTCATGGCTTCTGCTCTGATGAACTTAAGTCACTGGTGCCCCTGCCACAGGAGTTTACTCGTGCAACCAGGCTGACAACTGGTGTAAGAAAAACTGAGCCCCCCCCTCCCATTTAATTTTTTTTTTTTTTTGTCAGTCGGAAAATTTAGGGTTTAATTGATAACCTACAAATTTACAGGTGGTGGTAATGTCATACCGGCGAGTGGTTCCAAAATAGAGGATTGATTTACTATAATGTTGTATGAAAAACTGAGGCCCCGGCCTAAAATCGTTTAAATATTTAAATTTTTCTAATTTTTTTGTCAATTGGAAAGTTTAGGGTGTAGCCAATAAGATTGCACTGAAAAAATAAAATTAGTCTTCTTCAAATCTGCCTTTTTTTTTATATATTAAAACAATTTTGCAGATATTGCTTTTTGTATGGATAAATAGTCTTTAGCAAGTGGTAAACATTGCTTCATGCCTGATAATCAACACTGCATAGAATATTTGGAGATGGCACTAAACATGAAGTTGAAACAAATTATTTCTGTTTGTGCTTTTAAATTTTATTTTCAGAAATTATTTTCATAAAACAAAAACATTTAATTCTTTTATTTTATTCAAAAGAAAGTGATAATAAAAATGAATATATAAAATCTTTAAAACATATTCTAAACTACACTGTTCACTAAATTTTGTTGTGTATATAGATTAAATGGTTTTGGATGTAAATCTTTTGCACAGGTAATTTATTCATCTCGGACAAGTGATAAACTCTACCATTTGGTGTTGTAGGGACATAAACAGTGTGGAGAATATTCATTAATGGCGCAAAACATTTCTTTAAAATCCTCTTTCCAATAAAATAAATGTCATGGCAGATCTGAGTGCATGAACTTAATCAGCAAATCCTTATTCTCCATAACAATTTCCAGAACCATACGAATCCAAACTTTAGTTTTTCATCCTGAAACAATAAATTCCCCTTTTTTTTTCTTCAGCCCTAACAGAAAAGTCATATATTAGATCATAGTTTTCATCTTTGGTACATTGTTTCATGCCTTCCTTTTAATATCTGTGAATTGTTATGACATCATGTAAAAGATAGATTGGTTTTCCGTCGTCTTAAACCACTTCAAAACGGAAACTATGATATGGAATTGTAAGGAAGCTGTGACATCATACTCTGAATCCATCATAAAAAATTCTTCTTCGTGTGCCATGCCCCTTCAGGAAGTAGGTGATCATGGACTTCTAATTGGCTCTGTTTCTTGTTGCTCTCAATATTTTTCCTCTTGGTATCTCTCCCAAAATGCTCTGCCATCCATTTGCTCAGGCCTATAAAATATATCTAGCACTGCCTTTCCAGGTCTCTCTTTCCTTCTATCTGTCCTGTGAGTATTAAATTCTCTAGGCCTTCCTTCTAAATTACGTTACCCAGGAACTTCATGTGTCCCTTCCAAATGGAATAAATTGACGAAAACTTCTTGCTCCTGGGGCTGTGGATGTATTTTCAGATCTCATGGTGAGGGTCCTCCTTGCTTCCTCCTTTTCAACCAGAATGAATTTGCTACTTTCAATTGCAGATTTGCAATATTCAGACATAGATTCTGTAGAAAGGATCGGTTTGTTAGTTGGTCTTCAGAGACTTACTTTTGACACTATCCTTTTCACTATTCCACCTATGCCATCACACAGTTGTTTACCATGACTTGCTACAAAGAAATTCCATTTTGCATTGAGTCCAAAATCTTTCTGGTGGTTGCACAAATTGGCAAAGTTCCTATAATTCTTGTATTGTGCCGTGCAACCATCAGTAAAATAATCAATGTTGCTTTGATTAACTCAATTTTTTTCTGTACCTATAATAACAATAAATTCCACTGTTTTTTTGCTACGTCATGTGAATTATTAATCAAAATAATACAGAGACATTGATTTTTGCATTACGTTTTCAAGCTTAAAGTAGAGTACCACTGCATGTAAAGTACCTTGTGAGGTACTCCATTGAAAACTCTGGATCTCATCTTAAAGTACAAATTTGTAGTTCTCAGCAAAATCCCCCCGGAACAAATCTTCTCTGTCCCTAATCTTTGCCTTTCTTTACTTTAAATACCTGGATTGTGATTTAGCCAAGTAAGAACGATGTGCTAATTTATTCAGTTGCAAAACAAATTAATATAAGCTCATAAGCTTTTGTGTTGTCAAAGTTGATTGGTTAGTTGTTGTTCATTGGAAGAGCTCTATTGATTCAGCATTATCGATATATCTTTTGATGTTGTTATGAAGAAATATTTCAAGCTGCCCTGATGATTTAGGACAAATTGGGCCCCTATAAATCATACATCCTCTGTTATTGGTATTACAGACAGTATATTTCAAGAGATCTTGATAGGGTACATTCAGTGATTCCAGTAATAATTGTATGTTTTGGCAAATAGTGAATACGCAATCAACATGTGCACCTGCACTACCAGCAAAAACACTATTTTGGTATTAGACTACAAAATTTCTAAAATGTCAAGGATACTGTTGGGTTCTGTTCTTTGAATGCTCTGAAGAGCTTATTTAGAGCAAAATAAAAAAAAATTACCCCCCCAAAAATTGTAACAGTAACATCTACTAGCACAAAATAATTTGACACACATCTATTGAACAGGTTAATAGGCTCATCCCTTGTTCCCTGTTTAGGATGTGGTTTCCGGCTTTCTCTTTTCCAATCTTTTCACTATTACGTAGCCCCCTGCACATCAGTGGTGTTACCGCCTTGCTCGGGGTGATACGATTAAAAAAAAAAATTACTAACTCATGAAGAGGAACATTTGTGCCAAATTTCAAGAAATTTGGTGTCAGTAGGTACAGGTTTCAACTTTTTGCTGATGTTTTGACATAGAATAAAACTTTCTTTTTTTTTTTCTTTTTTTTTTTTTTTTAACTCTAAGAAAATTTCTTGTGGCTAATTTTCTGCAAGAAGTGAGTCACTTCAATTTTGTAGATTTGTTCTTTATCATTTCTTATTAAAGGTAAGTTGGCAGGCCATATTGACATTATTTCTAATATTTACAATCAAATTGAGGTGTTGATTTTATTTGTGCAAAGAAAGTAAGTCAAAAGAGAAGCTATATGAGAAAAAGATTAACGATTAGGACTCCTTGTCAAATTTAAAATCTTCACTCTAATAATAGTTTGTGCTACATAGTGCATGTTGCTGTTAATATGTCAGAAACTGGCTGGAAAAAAATGACAAGTTTTAATGCTGTTGTATGTAACAAATGACATTAATTAACTTTGTCTTTCTCTCTCTCTCTTTTTTTGTTACTACAGGAGAATGGCCACAATGATGTTATCAATGATATATGTTGGCACCCCCAAAATAATATCTTGTACACATGTTCCAGTGACAAATATTTGGCAGAATGGGATTTATCACTTGGCAAAGTGAAATAGTAAGTAGTAGTGACAACTTTTATTCATTTTTAAGAATGATCCAAATTCTTGCTTACAGTTGCATTGATTCTCTGAGAATTTGCATCAAGCAAATAAGTATCCTAACAGGTGAAGAGGCTCATCCCTTGTTTCCTGTTTAGGATGCGGTTTCCGGTTTTCCCTTTTCAAGTCTTTTCACTTTTTTTTTTTTTATTTTTTTAATTTTTAATTTTTTTTTTCCAATTGGAGTAGATAGACTAAACTATCGCCCGGTTCACACTCCACCCACATCTATTGAACAGGTGAAGAGGCTCATCCCTTGTTTCCTGTTTAGGATGCGGTTTCCAGCTTTCTCTTTTCCATTCTTTTTACCCTTACGTAGCCCCCTGCGCATCAGTGGCGTTATCGCCTTGCTTGGGGTGATATGATTAAAAAAAAAAACAAAAAAAAACTTTGATTTCTATTTTTAGAGATTTTATAAGTATGTGAGTGTCATAAAACGTAAGTTAAATGATTTAAGGGAAAAACCCTGAATATCAAAAAACAGCATGTATGGAAACTTGTCAGCTGACAAAGGAAACTTAATGCGCTCAATCTAATCTCAGTTTTTACTTCTTAAATGAGGGAGGAAAAAAAAAATTTCCCTAAATTTGCTTAGAATATTTAATTTTTGAGAAGCCCTGATTTAACAAATGCCTGTTTCTCTTCCTTTAAACATGATATTAGGCTTCTCTTATTTCTGTCTATTCTTCTTGCCTTGACCTTGTATTAGCAGCAACCTGGTTGAACCTACCATAAGAATAAGAAAGTTAGAGGAGGACAACTGTTTTTAAAATGGTACAGAATTTGAAGGGGGGGGGGGCTCTTCTCCCACCACAGGGCAATTCTCAGTTTCTAAATGTTAAAGAAATGCAGATGGACAACCCTATTTACTTATAATTCTATTAAAATAATTGGTTCAGTAATATTTTCTTTGGTCCTGGGTATGACAGTAAACTGCATCTGACAGCAAGGCCTATGATTGGGGGGTTGTGAGGAGCATGGAACCACCTTAATTGCTGTTGTTTCCAGCTCCACCCTGCCCTGGAGTGGTAGCAAAGCCTTTGATTGGGAGGTTGTGAGGAGCATGGAACCATCTCTTAATTGCCTTTGTTCCCAGGTCCACCCTGACCT
Organism: Ascarosepion bandense; assembly: GCA_037127315.1. Lineage (NCBI taxonomy): Eukaryota > Metazoa > Mollusca > Cephalopoda > Sepiida > Sepiidae > Ascarosepion > Ascarosepion bandense. The sequence goes on from JBBBDQ010001872.1 coordinate 3,012,012, forward strand.
GAAGTGGTAGCACCTGTTAGGGTCTCGGCTATGGGCAAATAGTTAACCCCCAAACTGGGGTCAAAACACTATGAATGTATAAAAATAGACTTTTTTAGAAAAATATATATTTTTGAAGGAAAAAAAAGTTGCCATAATACATTTTTGAAGAAAACAATTATTACCAGCTATACATTTTTGAATACAAAACGAAAAGACAGTTTTTAAAATAAAAAAATTAAAAGTTTTTCATCAAAATCTGACTAAATCAACCTTTTCACTATAACTGAACATTAAAACCTCACCTTTCTGGCATTAAATAACCCACATAGGTTGGTATGCCGTTCAACAAAATTTAAATTCAAATTTTATTAATATTTTTTTGTGTAAATGATAATTTAAAGTTGCTTCATTTCTCTGTAACGCAAGTTGTAAAAAAATCCTTTCCTGTCATTGGTTCGCTACTTTTCATTATTTTATTGGGTTCTCTTTTTTTCATTTTTAAAAATTTTTTTTAAAGTTTTGATCAGTGATGTTGTTTAATAATTTGTATGTTTTTTTTTGTTTTTTTTTTTTTGTCCAGTAAATGGAAGGCCAGCAACAGTGGTCTTTACAGCGTCTGCTTGGTGTCGAAAAAAAGATTAATCTCAGCTGGGAATCTTATTAAATTGTGGGACCTTGAAAAATATGAAGTCATTTCGGTTAGTGTTTTTATTTTCTCTATTTTGAATTTTGTTGACATTTTCCTACCTATAACTCGTCCTTCATTATCATGAACAAGTGGTGATGGTTAAATGGAAATAGCAGAACTGCTCAAACAGAATTGAGTTTGTAATAACAGAACAGGGCAAGAAATAATATTGAGTAAGCAAATGAGTGTTATGACCTTTTCGTCACCCTATGTTCCCGTGTCATAAATTAATAAACATTTGTTCAAAAGTAATGAAAAACATTAATTTTAGTTAGTGGAAAAGGTACCTGCACACTGAATATGCAATTTTTCAAATCTAAATATTTCAGAAGCATTATTTTTCAATTTGAAATCTTCTTTCTAGCATGTTCTAAATTTTGGTTAAAAACTTTGACTGGTGGACCAATGATAATCATACTTATCCATTTTTTTTTTTTTTTTTTTTTTTTTTTCTTCCTTCCATTAAAATCATATTGGTTTGGAAATTCTTGCAAAATTCAAATAATTGTTGAATTTTACTGAAATTTTTGGAGCTTTTTAAAAAAAAAAAAAAAAAAAAAAAGATAAAAGAATCATGCTAAATCATGCTAAAAAAATATTTTTCCCATCTAAACCCCCTGTCCCTGGACCGTCTGGACACTGTTCTCCACTTTGTTTAACAACAGTCAGACAGTTAAGTGCCATACGTGATACACGCTTGGGCGATCATGTCTCAAAAGTGACATGACTGACTGGGCAGAATATTATCCCACAGTAGGTTGCCATTGCTTTCTGCGGTAGACTGGTTGCCGACCAAGGCTACAGAACCCAATCTGTTGTATTATTTAACCCATAACTGGAAGGAAGAGACGGATTAATACCTTTCCCAAGGATATTTGTGCGTAAGTGAATGCAACAAAGAATATCACAAACCGGAAAGCCATTTGCAGATTGCTGGTACTCTCTCATGGACAGACCACTGTGGAGAGAGGTTTCTCAGTCAATAAGGAAATTTCTACTGACAATATGGAACAGCAGACTCTCATTATCACAAACTATTTGGTCACAGTTGGAGATGCTGGGAATGTTTCCATGATTAAGTCTCTTTGCAGTGCTTCCAATGCCAAAAAAGCAAACAAGACTGAGGCAGAAAAAAAATAAAGGTAGGAAGGAACGGCTGGGCAGAAATGGAAGTTTATGTTTATGGAAATTGAAGAACAAAAAAGCAAGCTTGAATGTCATGACACAAGATTTGCTCAAGTCATCTGACAGATACGTGAAGAAAGCTGAACACAGTCGAAACTTTTTGCAAAGTCCAATGCCATGCAAAAATCTGCAAAAGACAAAACCATAGAAGTATCAAAATTGGAAGAGGAGCTGAATGTTAAATTGAATGAACTGAAAAAAATTTACCATTTTATTCTGTGCTATGTACAACGAAAGCCATGATTAGTAGGAGTAGCTAAAATGCATAGCCTTTATTTTGGGAAAATATCTATTTCTAGTTTTGTTTAACGGGTGAAGAGGCTCATCCCTTGTTTCCTGTTTAGGATGTGGTTTCCGGCTTTCTCTTTTCCAATCTTTTCACTCTTACGTAGCCCCCTGCACATCAGTGGCGTTGCCGCCTTGCTCAGGGTGATATGATTAAAAAAAAAAAAACATTATACTTGACTGCTGGACATTACCTGTGAAGTTAAGAATTTTTGTGCCCTTCCCAAATCAAGAGTCGTCCAGATAGCTGAAATGTGTGGCAGTAAGAATTAAAAAGTTGTCATTCCAAATTTTCAAGTTTAGTAGAACTCCAAACTGTAGAATACTACACAAAATGTGTAACGTAACCAGATATGCATTCAGTTGTGTTTTAGTCTTCAACACTTTGATTTCTTCACTTCTATCAACTGATCCCATGTGACATGAATTAATGGAACCAGCTGCAGCTTTTCTTTGAACATCTCATCTGGCAAACTGTTGATGACCGTTCATTTTGTTGGGTGTGCAGACAAGTGCGTCATATTTGATCCTTGAAACTTGTTAAGTCCTGGAATGTTTTTTGCACATCTTGGTATCCTGTGCATTTTTTTTTTTTTTATACATATATATATATATATATATATATATATATATAGTAAATGGGCTGCACCACTATCAACTGTATAGTATAAATATCAATATTTCAATTTTAAAATTAGTCTTCAGCCAGTGCCTGGCAATTGCATTGTGCATGAAATGCAAGAGTTGTGCTACCAGGGGTAGGGTGTTAAAAAAACAAAAAAAATCTATTTATTAGTACAAACTTATATAAGTATAAATCTAACCTAGAGCCAACGGACCTACCTCTGCTATTGTATTGAGTGCTTTACATGTTAGGGTTCTCATCTCAGGTTTTTTTTTCTTTTGACGAGTACTTTGACGTTCAAGTACTTAGTTCGTTTCTTTTTTTGTTTTCATTTTTTTCCCCTCCATGTTTATACTTGGTGGGTTTTTCGAGACGGGTTTTAAAATAAATTTATTGTATATATATATATATATATATATATATATATATATATATATGGTAATAAATCCAGGAGGAGATTTGGCAAATAATCCTAATGGGTCCTAGTAATATGGGGTTAAATATTAAAACTGATCCAACAGAGAGCTTGATGAAAATTTAATTTGCAGAGAATATATTTATTTCATATGTAAATTTTAATGTTTTACATTTGGGGTATAGCTATTTCTACAGGTTCTAAGAATCCACGTTATCAACCCCACCCAGACAAAAAAATGAAAAATTCAATTTCTCGTTCTGAGAATCCATAAAAAATGAATAAATCCTGATACTATATTTCAATCCTTGGCATAAGTGTCGATCCATGCATAAATAACATTATCTTTTTTTGTAAATAGTTGTAATATTAATTTTGAAATAATAACCATTTAAAATCCAAAGAAGTTTAAATTGGCTGAAATTCCTCCCATGACATTAGGACTGGGACTTGGATTGTAAATTTGAAATTTCAGTCAATGTTATGCAATCAATCCAAACTTTTAAAAACTAAAATATAAAAAAATGGGTCATGTGACTGATTTGACTTCTTTTTTTCTTTTCTTTTCTTTCTTTCTTTGCCAGAAATACAGTGGCCACACAACAGAAGTTCTACAGTTGTTACCAGTTCTTAGTAATTTTCAGACTTTTAAATCATCCTACTTCTTATCAGCTGCTGTTAATGACCGGCTTGTCAGTGCCTGGTGAGTTCTTCGTCTCTTTGCTGATTTTTACTTTTGGCAACAAAATTCCAAACTTAGGAGTGGGATATTCTGAAAGTTGAAACAATTTCATTTCAATTTAACCAATTATTCCCCAACATAAAAAATCTCATATTTAATTATAGTTTTAAAGAAAATAAAAATCTTGTATTATAAAGTTTAAAAAAAAATTCTGATATAGTATTTGTCTATACTTCTGAGACTAGGTAGTATTTACGTTATTCGGACTGTTGTCCTCGTCTTTATTGCTATGTTTACAATGTTTCAGCTGTTGTATGCTCCAGCCTTCAAGTGTTAGGAATTTTGAATCAAACTCTTTATTTTGATCACTGTGATATATAATTCTCATTCCATGTGTAAAGCTACATGTTCTTTGCGTATAGAAAGAGAATTACATACTCTGTGATCTGAATTAAGTGTTCAGTTCAGAATCATTTGCATCTGAAGAAGGCCAGAACCTACAATAGCTGAAATGTTGTAACATGGTAAAAAAGATGAGTACGACAGTTTGGTATTATAGGTTTAAAAAAATCACTTTTTAGTTTCTAGGTTTCTACCCATGATCTGTTTAAGTTTGTAGAACATAGATACATCTATCGCCAAGGAAGACCTTACAGGAGCTATGACAAATAGGGAATATTGGAAGGGTGTAGTGAGTTCTATCTCGGCCGAGGCCGCAGAATGATGATGATCTGTTAATAGCCTTACCATCCCTTTTTTTGAATAATGGCGGTTATTAATGGATTAACTTGTGTTAGATTTAGTTACCTTTTTTTCTCTTTTCCTTTCAGGTCTGTAAATACTAATAAAGGAGAAAAGAATGCAGTGGCATCTTTTTCTTTACCAGAAGAGCCATTAAAATTATCACTTTTAAATATCAAAGACCAGGTAAGCTGCCTTTTTGTCATCTTTTTTTTAGATTTTTAAGCTGATATCTCAGCATAAATTCTATAATTTTAGTAAATTGTTTTTGAATGTTTTTTTTAAAAAAGAAAAGCTTTCGAGATGAAGGTTTACTGTCTGTTATTTTTAGTTTTTGCTTTATTTTGGATTTATAAAATAGGTATTAGATCATTTGGCAGTTGTGACTACAAAGGTTAAAAACTGTCAAAAGGATGGTTATTTCCTTGGTGCCACTCATACTCGATACAAGTAATCGGCTTATATATAAATATAGGTAAACCAAACCAAAGTGACAGTTGATAGTCTGAATATATTGCATAGAAATTTTAAAAAATTATTTCTTTTTACCTAGAGAATGTGTCTTAGTTTTATTTTTTATTTGTAGGGATCGCCAAAATTAGTGTACGGCCTCACTTTCACTTTTTCTGTGAAATTGCTTTCGTGAGCAGGCACTTTTAAATGAATATAAAAGTGTTTTCAACCGATTTTAATGGAACTTTTTTTTTTCAGTACCGATTGATGAAACATTTATTTTTGAGATGTAAAATAATTTTAACAAAATTCCCATCAGATATTAAATTATATTAAATCCATTGCTTTCTTCAAACACAAAATCTAACATATTTAATAAAATGGTTCTTCTCCATGACACTGGAGTCATAGCTGTTTGGCCCTTCTCCATGATTCTACATAGCTTTTTGGCCCTCATTCTCCGAAAGGTTGCTGACCCTTGCTCTATACACTTTGGCTTGTTTAGAATTTTTTTTTTTTTTTTTTTTGGTAGTGTTTTAAAAGCTATGCTTAGAATTTTAATAAAATTCAAACAGATAAAAGTGGATTAATTTTCTTCATTCTTGAAAATTGACAAAGATTTTGAACCCTATTTATTTATCAGATTGATTATTTTTTTTTTATAAGAACATGAACAAGCTGTTTGTCTATACTTCTGAGATGAGGTCATATTTTTATTATTTACATTGTTTGCTTGCATTATTGTCCTCATGTTTACGAGGTTTTGGCCGTTGAACACTCTAGACTTCTTCAGGTGCTAGGAATTTCAAACTGAACCCTTTATTACTCTCACTGGGGTATATTCTCATTTCAGGTGCAATGTTACGTCTGGTAGCCATGTAGTTATCTCCCTTTCATCTAACACTGAGTTCACCACTGCTTTAGCCTGGTGTTGAACTCGTGCCTCTTTAGAACTAACCAACGCCTATATCCACTGGGCCATGTGTCCTTGAGTGTGAATTTATGGGGCTTATAAAACTAATGTTGTCAGTAACCATTTTTAACCAGAATTCATATTGCAATGTAATGATTTTTTTCTAATATTTTTTTAACAGAGCTCATATTGCAATCTTTGATGCTAATGATTTTCTCTAGTATTTTTTACCAGAGCTCATACTGCAATTTTTGGCGCTAATGATTTTCTCTAGTATTTTTTAACAAAGCTGATATTGCAATCTTTGACGCTAATGATTTTTCTCTAGTATTTTTTATCAGATCTTATATTGCAATCTTTGACGCTAATGATTTTCTCTAGTATTTTTTTACCACATATTGCAATCTATGACGCTAATGATTTTTTCTAGCACTCTGTATTACTGGTTCTTACATTGTATTCATTTCTATGCTTGAGAGATTTTTGTAGCTTAGCATATGCGCTGATTCCTTAAGTTTACGTAGTTTCCAGTGGTGTTCTCTATTATTTCAATTTTCTCCTATAGGAGCAGGGATCCCCTTTCTCCCTTCATATTCGGTCAGCTATGCCTGGTTTTTCTATCTCCCCTTGTGTTACAGCCTTGCAGTATTCTTGTAGCCTTACCTTACGGCAGCGGCCTGTTTCCTCTTTATATTTCTTTCCACAGGTACATGGAATGGCATAAACACAGTTCCCAGTCATGTTCTCCTCTATTGTGGAGGGGGGGTCTTACTCGGGAGGGATACCTGTGAAGTGTAGAACTACTTCTGAAGCTCGTCTTGAAGTCATATGGACCACAAATTGTATTTTGAAAATATTTGCTCTCAACACCTAAATTCACTAAAATACGTTGGGAGCATCTCTTCCTCTGAACCAAACATTATTTTAATTTTAGATTAAATTTTAAAAATGCTAAGTAATATTGAATAAAAGTTAATCCTTGTTGTAGTGCAGTGGATATTAGCTTGGAATGAGAAATTGGAAAACCAAATTCGAATTCTAATTGAATTTGTTGCATTCAATTACATGCAAATATCCTTGGGAAAAATATTGATCCTCCCTCCGACTCTGGGTTAAATAAGAGAACAGATTTGGTTCTATAGCCTTGATTGGCAACCAGTCTACTGCAGAAAGTAATGGTAACCTACTGCAGGAAAATCTTCTGCTCAGTCAGTCATGTATCTGTAGAGACATGATCACCCAAGCATGTCTCGTGTATGAACTGAGTTGGTTTATATATTTTGATAATTTTGTAATTTTAAAAAAAATTTTCATAGATTTAAAAAAAAAAAAAAAAGTTTATTTCTTTATAAAATGGTAAATAATAAATCTTTATAAAAAAATACATAGACTTAAGCTGCTCTCTGATCAACAGTTGTATAATGTTGGGGTATTTGTAGTACCATGGTTAGATGTCCCTGAACCATCTTGAGGCCACATTAATCTTTAGTCTTAGCTGACTTCTGGCTCTTTTTGTATTGCTATAGACAATAGTGATAATTATTTAGTCTTTTTTCTTGCAGCAAATCTTATGACAGATACAATAAAAAGAAATACGTTCCTGCCTCAACTTACTTTTTCTAATAATCTTTGCGTTCGTTCTAATTTCTGTAGTGTTGAATATTTTATCTTAAAATGGTTTCCAGAAATCTTCACACTTTGTGAAAGTAATTTAAATTCTTCTTCTGCTACCCATGAGTTCTCTGTTCCAGGCTTTCTCTCTCTTTGCCAAAAGATTCTAGCATACATAGGTATGACTTCAATGTTTATGTTCAGGAAAAAATCTTAAGGGAATTCTCACTTGAGTCTCTTTTATGTGCTTTAGATTTGCTTTATTTGTTAGCTGTCCTTTTATTGTTCTCCTTCTCAGGACTAACGTTTTAGACAAAAATTCTTTTAGAAATGGCCTTCTTTCTACATCCATCTTCAAATATTTTTGTGTTTAGTGATTTTAATGTCCATCTCGTAAAGTGGATTAAGCATTTTAATGTTATTGATTTGCCAGTCTTCCAATATTCAATTTCTTTGTCTCTTGGTGAAATAGTGAATTTCCCTCCTTGTTTGCCTAATAAATTTGTTCAACATTTTTCTTTACTTAATTTCCTTCTTACCTCCTCTCCTTGCTCTTGTTGAACATCACAACTTTGGCCTCTTGGCAATTCGAATCCCCCTGTAGCAGCTATTGATATTTCTTTTGGGTTGCCTATTAGAAAAGCACCTCTTTTTTACAAGACTTCCTACTGTTACCAGTTTACTGATGGGGATTCATTTCATGACTTTATTCAAGACCTTGGATTGATATTCCTAACCTTCCTATAGAAAATTGTACCACAGAGGTTTCTTCTTGAGTCAGTATTAATGCTTTTGTATCTTTTCACAACTATTAAGTGAAACCAAAATCTTCTCCTTGGTGCATACCAGCCTCTTCAGCCGTTACAGCCCCCTAGGAATTCCTTTTTCTGAGTGTCCCGTGATAGTTATCAGATGCCTATTTGTGTATACTTGAAATAACTGTAAGGGCGGACTTTATGGTATCCCAGCCATAAACCTTAAGAAATGTGCTCTGAACTGGCTCCTGTTCTCTCAAAATTCTGCAATAAATGTTTTGCTGCTGCTTGCTTTACTATTTGATGGAAATCCTCTTTTGTATTTCCATTTTTTAAAACTGCTGAGCAAACTGCCTGATCCTTCTCTCCGTCTATTAGCCTTCTGCCTCTTTTTGGCAAAGTATTTGTCATACTGAATGGCATCATATAGTTTACCACCCAAAACAATTTTTGTATAACCAAACTTCAATTGGAGTAGATAGACTAAATTATCGCCTGGCTCACACTCCACCCATGTCTTTTGAACAGGTGAAGAGGCTCATCTCTTGTTCTGTTCCCTGTTTAGGATGTGGTTTCCGGTTTTCTTTTTTTTTTTCTCTACCCCCCCCCCTCCCCCATCCTCTTTCACTTTTTTTTTTTTTTTTCTTTCTTCTTCTCTCTTTTTTTCTCAATTGCAGTAGATAGACTAAACTATCGCCCGGTTCACACTCCACCCATATCTATTGAACAGGTGAAGAGGCTCATCTCTTGTTCCCAGTTTAGGATGTGGTTTCCGGTTTTCTCTTTTCCAATCGTTTTACTCTTAAGTAGCCCCATGCGCATCAGTGGCCTTGCTTGGGGTGATATGATTAAAAAAAAAGAAAAAAAAAATAGAGACTTTGATGAGGATTTTCTTTCAGATAAGCAATATGGCTTTTGTTTCTCTAAGTTGACTACTGATATGCCAGTGATTGGTGCTGAAAGAATCCATCAGACTTTACATAAAAATAGTGAAGCTTGGTCTGTTGCTTTGGACATCTTGAAGACATTTGGCAGGTTTTGGCATAGGTGAAAAGTTAGGGTATTTTTGGACAAATTTTTGTCAATTTTAACACCTTCTAAATGAAATTGCTCTCTATTAAGTAACTGAGAGAATTCTTTTTACCTTCCATCATGGCTATACTAACCTCTGGGAGAATGACTTGTTAAGTCTTTTCAAACTAACTTTTTCAGGTGACATGAAGTGGAAAGAGTATATTGAATCCATTGCTAAGTCTGCAGCTAAGAACGTTGGTTCATAATCTCTTATATATTTGTAGGTCTATCATTTGTCCTTGTTTTGAATATAGTTCCCACATTTGGCCTGGTGCTTTTGCTATATATTTGGATTTTCTTGATAAAATCCAAAGTATCTGTAATGTTGTTGGTCCTGGTCTAGCATCTTGGCTTCAGTCCTTTTCCCACTTCCGTAACCTAGCTTCTTTTTTACTTGTCTATAAATAATTTCATGGTAATTATTCTTGTGAGCTTTCTGCTATGGGATCTAGACTTTATGAATTTAAGTGCAACGCTAGATTGGCAACAAGGTCTTGTCATTTCACTGTTGAAATGACGAGATGTAATCGTAAGTTTTATGCTGATAATTTTTCACACTCTTCTCACTTATGCGACTCTCTTTCAGCTTCCAGTCGAGTTAGTTCTTCAAAAATTTAAATCTAATATTCATTGTTATCATCTGTCTTCTTAATTATGTTTTTTTTTTCTTTCTCATATTCTCTATCGCTTAGTAACCTCTTGCAGCTTAGTTGCTTTTTCACCTTGCTTTTTTTTTTTTGTTCACATATTTATTTTCACAGGAGTCAAAAGTGCATAGATATAATAATGGTAACAAGGGAATAACTGTCCTTTTTATCATCATTTTTGGGGGTGGGGTTCAAAGCTTAAACATTGCTGATTATTTATTAAAGGAAAGAATGAAGTTATTTACAGAATAACTTCTGTCTGCATCAAAATTTTTATGGATTTGATATCCATTTATGCCATGTTTGAGTACCTCAAGGTAGTGTAATGGTTAACAAGCTTGTCTTCCTAGATTCATTGCAACTGAGTAGTGAGTTTGATCCTCACTTGGGTACCCCAGTCAGCCATATGCCACATTTATTTTTTTAAAATTGGGCCCCCCCTGGAACTATGAAAATTTTCTAGTATTTGAAACAAAGGGCTGGATAGAGAGGCTTTGATGAGATTAAATTTTTTGGGGTTTATATTGAATGATATTTTTTGGGCTGTAAGACGAGGCCCTTTATATTTACCAAGGTCAGCATTTAGTCTAATGCATTGTTGACCTGATGAAGTAGTAATGATTTCTCTTGAAACAACCAGTAGACCTGAGCTGTCATCATAAATTTAATGCAACCAAAGTTTTTCTTCCCTGTTGGGATTTGTTTAACAAAGAACAATAACTTTTTTCTTTTTTTACATCTACTTTTTAACATAGATCGACTATGTTGCAACTACTCTAAGAATTAAAAGAAGAAAAAAAAGGAATGGTTTAATTCCTAGTCTTTGAACCTGGTGCACATTAAACTAACAGAATAATTTATAAATTAATTTTTATAAAAAAATAAATCTCTTTTTTAAAAAGCTAGAGACGGCAAGCACTTGGCTTCCATGTTTAAATCAAGTCCTTGTGATTTGATATTTTAAACTGGATGCTAAATGTATTTGTCTCTACTTCTGAGATGGAATTGGAGTAGATAGACTAAACTATCGCCCAGTTCGCACTCCACCCACGTCTATTGAACAAGTGAAGAGGCTCATCCCTTGTTCCCTGTTTAGGATGTGGTTTCCGGTTTTCTCTTTTCCAATCTTTTCACTCCTTTTTCTTTTCTTTTCAATTGGAGCAGATAAACTAAACTAATGGGGATATCTACTTAAAAACATACATTCTCGAAATATTGCCCGGTTCACACTCCACCCACGTCTATTGAACAGGTGAAGAGGCTCATCCCTTGTTTTCTGTTTAGGATGTGGTTTCTGGCTTTCTCTTTTCCAATCTTTTTACTCTTATGTAGCCCCCTGCACATCAGTGGCATTACTGCCTTGCGCAAGGTGATATGATTAAAAAAAAAAAAAAATTACATTATTCGCACTGTTCTCCTCAGCTTTGTCATGTTTACGACATTTCGTCTGTTGTATGCTCTGGCTTTTTTCAAGTGCTAGGAATTTTGAAATGAACCTTTTATTTTAATCCATGAGGTATATAAGGCATATTGCCCAGTGATTATAGGCATTGGTTAGTTCCAATGACTTGACCCAAAGAGTTGTGAGTTCAATACCTGGCTACAGCAGTGGTGAACAAATAACTTAGAGAGTTGAAGTAAAGGGATATAACTCATCGCATGTGGAATGAGAATTATATACCTTAGTAATCGAAACAAAGAGTTTAGTTTATAATTCTTAGCACCTGAAGAAGGCCAGTGCATACAACAGCCGAAATGTAGATATGCAATAAAGATGAAGATAATAATGTGGATGCTAAATTCCTTAATCTTTGAGTGGATAATCCTTCCCCTTTTGTCTTCCTCAAGGGATTTAAAGCTGACTCCTAAAAAAAATTCTTCATAAATCCCTTTAAATGAAAATTGTGCCACTAATCTTTGAGAATGTTGAACTGAAATTTATTTTCAAGTTTTGTGACTAATTTTTCCTTATTAAAATTTAAAGTGTGCTCCAGAGTTTTAGTTATTTTACAAGTGTACACTGAATTGTTATAAAAATGAAAGAAGAGTTGAGAAACACTGCATATAACTGTTGCAAATGGTTGAATGTTGTATTTGATTTGTTGGTGGGAATTTATGTGCTGCTATTCCTTTGTTGGGCACCTCGGCGTGTGGTGTAATGGTTAACAAGCTTGTCTCACTAGAACCTTTTTTTTAATCATATCACCTCAAACAAAGCGGTAATGCCACTGATGTGCAGGGGGCTACGTAAGAGTGAAAAGATTGGAAAAGAGAAAGCCGGAAACCACATCCTGAACAGGGAACAAGGGATAAGCCTCTTCACCTGTTCAATAGACGTGGGTGGAGTGTGAACCAAGCAATAGTTAGATCTATCTACTCAAAAAAAAACAAAAAAAAAACCCTGCCCCATAAAAAAGTTTTTACGGAAAAAGCAAAAACACTACCCTACACACCATTGGGTGTAAAAGAAAAGTTTATTATTATTATTATTACTTCGTGAGGTTTCTTTTCACATTTGCTTGTGAAATTCTTGTATAGTTGAACATTATGCATCATATAGTGGCTTCAAGAGATTCCTTCAACAGGATATAATCCAAAGGATGGAGGGGGCGCTACTGAGTATGACGGTAAACTTCATCCGGCAGCAAGGCCTCTGATTTCAAAGTTGTGAGGAGCATGAAACCACCTCTTAATTGCTGTTGTTCCCAGGTCCGCCCTGACTCAGGGTGGTAGCATCTGTTAGGGTCCCAGCTATGGGCAAATAGTTACCCTTCTAAACTTGTATCAAAACACTATGAAAATTAAAAGAAAAATAGACGTTTATGAAATACATGCATAAAAAAACTTGAAGGAAAAATATTACCAACAAAAATGCGTTTTTGAAGAAGAAAAAAAATTATTGCCAGAATAGGTTTTTCCATAATAAAACAACTAATGCTTCGGCATTAAATGACCCCCAAGAGGTTGATATGGGGTAAACCAAACCAAAGGGTGTGGGGAAGTACCTCCCTCCTCCTCTGAGTAAGCGTAAACCATAACCAGCGTTTATATACAGTCTTTACATCTGGGTGCATTAAAAATTCTTAATTTTCTTTGTTGTATTTCTGTCTTATAAACTTCATTCAGGTGATAATGGGGAAAATAACCCTGAAGCAATGATCTTCCCATGAAGATAGACATTCAGCCTGTCAATTATTTAAATTTAATTTCCATTATTTACTATTTCACTTCAATTTTGCATATTTTAAATCTGAATACATTTTTCTGGACAACAATATTTTTACAAATTGACTAAAACAAAATTTAGGCTAGAATAAAACATTAACTCTTGCCGCTCCAAAAAATATTAACCCGACTCTCAAAAGAAAATGAAGTCATTGCAATCAGGTGCCTTAGAGTTAATTTCATTTTTTATGGATGTCTCTAGTGCATTGTTAGAATGTTAATTTTCTGATCATGAAACATTGTTGTTGACGTGTCACTGGGGGGAGGGGGGGTTCTACCTGTTACTTGTTTGTGTTAATATTCTGGCTATGAAACATTGTCATTGATTTGTCAGAGACAACCGGTTTTGTCCCCTCTCATCAGAACTGTAAACTGGGAAAAAATTATGAGAAGAAAGTCTTGTCTTGGATGACATGAGTGAATGGGAAGGGAAAAATTAAAGTTATTACATCTAAAAATGCTATAGACCCAGCAGAGCAAGCCCAAGCAAACAGTAAACAAAGGGACTGTTTGCTTGGGCTTGATCTGCTGGGTCTCTAGCATTTTTAGATGTAATAACTTTAATTTTTCCCTTCCCATTCACTCTTGTCATCCATGACAAGACTTTCTCATAATTTTTCCCCAGTTTACAGTTCTGATGAGAGGAGATGAAACTGATAGATTTTTTTTGTTTTTTTCTTTGTTTTTAAATTTATCATGGCCTACAGTGAAAAAATTGTCTTCAACGCATATATATATATATATATTTTAATTCAGATACTTTAATCCGAGCGAAAAAAGCAGGAAGGTAAATTCCAAAAACCCAATCCTAATTAATATTAAAAATTTTATTTCAATATTAAAAAATGATACAGGAAGAGAGCTCCATGTAATAAAATATTATAGAGCAAATATAAATTAAAAAAGGATTAATTCAATGATGTTGAATGACCATTTCGATATGAAGATCCCCATGGGGGATAACACATCACCTTAGCAACAGAAAATTATATATATATATATACACACACACACACACACACACACATTTGACTCTCAACAAAAACCTCTTTACATACATCAATGAAACCTGATTTACAAGATGTTTTCTTACAAAGAATACATATTCTATTATTCATATGAATCCACTCTGAAAATCTTGTCGGCATTAAATGACATATTGTGGTTGATATGGCATAAAACAAAAGGCACCAAACCTTTCTTTTTAAAGGAACTTCCCAAATATACAAAATTAGAAGACCCTTTGAATTTTCTATAAAAAAAAAATTTTTTTTTCCTTCAGAATTTGACTAAATAAACCTTCTCATTGTCACAAAATATTTAAAACAAAAATGCCTTAAAAACCCACTTTTTTGGCATTTAATAACCCAGAGGTTGATATGCTGTTAAACAAAACTCAAACTCACTCCAACTTTTACTGTAATACATTTTAATTAAATTAATTGGAATAACATTTCTGTTCATTAGGCTTTTTTTTTTTCTTGTCTTAATGTTAGTCAGATTTTCTAAATTAGTTTTTATTCATTTTTTTCCTTCTTTAATTGAAGAGGTTGAAAAGTAATGTTTATTTTTGTTTTTTTCTCTTTTTTTCCAGCCAATTCATTTATCTGTTGTAACAAAAAGCGGACAGGTTTTATATTTTGAACATGTATTAAATGGGTAAGTTGATTTGGAATCTTTTTAGAATACATCTGCCGATTTGGAACCTTTTAAACTACATTTGTCTTCATTTAAAGGCTTTTTTTTTTTTTTTTTTTGTTTATTGGTAACTTAAAAATTAGGAAACCAAAAAATATTGTTTTTGTTGTTAAATGACATTTACTTAAATAATAAAAAAAAAAAATGGCCTTTTCATTTTAATTTTATTACCTTAGACCATAAGTTCCCAACCTTTTTGCTGCAATTACCCCAAAATACAATTTCACTATTATCCATTACCCCAATGAACAAATGCCTGTAATATAGGAAAAGAAGTAATTATATTTTCTTACATCAAAAGCAGATAAAGTTAATGGAAATTATTCAATACAATAGTGCCAATCTATAATAATCAGAGGTATAGTAGCTGTAACCTAGTCGTGATTCTTAATGTGAGTGTTGAGCTTGTATTGCCTGTGCCAGTTTATTTATTCTTGGCTTTGTGACTGAAAGGGCTATTTGAGCGTCATTTGCTACGTTGAGTCTGCTACGTTTCTTAGTCTTCATGCCAAGGACACAGTGTGAAATTATAAGCCGATTGCCTCTTCCAAACCAAACATCCATTACCCCCAAAATATGGGCTCATTACCCCACTGGGGTAATTTACCTCAGGGTTGGGAACCATGGCCTTAGACCTATAAAAATTAATTCCAGATTTCAAAGTTGGCAGAGTTAAGTTTAACTAGCAGTATAGCCCGGCGTTGCTCGGGTGTAATGAAAGCTTTAAAACTAATCCATGGTCCTGGAGCTCAGACTCTTTGGACGTTGGCATGAAAGACTAAAAAGCAATAGTTGTTTCCAGTTAAAGCGAAACCGTAGACTGAAAGAAAAATGAATGGATGTAAGTCAAATTTTGATTTCCTGGTATTGATATCAATTAAGTTTTCTTCATTGTAAACTGAATTTTGAAGGCTAAATAAGTCCTCTGAGTAAATGGTATCATGGCTGAGACTAAGAACTACAATTATACCTACTTAGAGCCAAACCTGAAGCAAAAACTAAAATAAAAGGGCTGAAAAAAATACATACAGGCAGATAAACAGATACACACACAAACATCTTGCCTTTTATATATATATATATATAATATCAATTTTCTGCACAATTGTAAGAACTGCAACCTTGAAACTTCTGAATATCGTTTTTTATGTCTTTGTCTATGAGTGTATCAAATTTGATTAAAATCGGACCACTCCTTCTATAAACCGATATTTTCAATATTTATCGGGAGTACCTTGACACAAAACCTAGCTAGGAACACTCACGAACGCTTATAGTACAACTGTAAATTTTCAAGAAAATCGGTTCAGCCGTTTCGGAGTCTATGGGTAACATACACAGACACACACAAAGTTCCATTTATAAATAAGTTTAGATTAGATACTAAACACCTGAATTGTGACAATGTATTTTTTTTCTACAAGAAAATTTATTTTTTTTATTTCAGAAATATGAAGAAACCATTGCGTCCAAAACTCACTATAAGGGTTAGCAGCCCTACAGGCAAAGCATATCCAATTTTAGCCTCATATCTTGTTGATGATAATGACCATACGATTACGGTTGCTTATGGCTCTTTTCTCAGGCCGGTATTTGAACAAGTGGTAAGCATTATTGGTTTTATGCTCTTACTTTCTCCTGCAAATGAGCTGGCCAAATTTTCTGCTGCACCATTTTTATTTCATCTGTTGTAGGATGTTTGATCATTAGCTACTCATATATTGGTAACTGGAAGCTGATTTTAAAAAAAAAAAGGGGGGGGTGGGTGGGGGAAGTAATAATCAAGGAAAAAAATTTACATAAAAGACCAATTGTTATTCAAAAGAATCAGAAAGCACTTAAAATAATTATATCTAGTTAAATCTTTTTTTTTTTTTTTTTTTAATCATATCACCCCGGGCAAGGCGGTAAGGCCACTAGTGTGCAGGGGGCTACGTAAGAGTGAAAAGATTGGAAAAGAGAAAAGCCGGAAACCACATCCTAAACAGGGAACAAGGGATGAGCCTCTACACTTGTTCAATAGACGTGGGTGGAGTGTGAACCGGGCGATAGTTCAGTCTATCTACTCCAATTGAAAAAAAAGAAAAGTGAAATGATTGGAAAAGAGATAGCCGGAAACCATGACCAAAGTCAAAGGAAAGGTCTTCAGGCAATTAATAATTTTTGATAAAAAAAATATATATATATATATATATATATATATATACACACACACACACAAACACAGACTTGTAACCACAGAAATAACAAATACACTTCAATAAAGTAGATGTCATTGTGCAGACCTTAGGATTCTTTCAGCCAACACATTTTCAAAGGTGCTCATTGGCATTAATGATATACAGGAAACGAAAATTACTTATGGAAGGTAAAGTTGAAACTCGTTTAAAAGTATAATCTTAATAAAAATATTAAAATGTAAGGGGGGTAAACACAGCCCCACAAGAGTAATAAAGTGGAAAAAGAAAAACTTACAATCCCTCCAACAATCGTAAGGAGCGAATGAAATGTTCTGTCTGCATAGACTAGTCAGATGGATCTTCAACTAAACGCCCTTTAAAGCACGTAAATGATGAACCGAGCGGCCACTGTACAAGACAGAAAACCAAGTGTCCTCGTAGCCAGAGGCAGAGCCTTGATTTTCAAGTATGGAATGTTTTAGAATTTGTATGTTTACATTGATATTCCTGGTTCAACTTAAGTTCTGTTGAAATACTTGCTTCCTATATTAAATTATCTCCCTTAGAAGTTGGTCAGTCAGTCAGTTAAGTGCCATACGTGATACACGCTTTAGCAATCATGTCTCAAAAGAGACACGACTGACTGGGCAGAAGATTATCCCACAGTAGGTTGCCATTGCTTTCTGCGGTAGACTGGTTGCTGACCAAGGCTATAGAACCCAATCTGTCCTGCTATTTAACCCATAACTGGAAGGAATAGACGGATTAATTAATACCTTTCCCAAGGGTATTTGCGCGTAAGTGAATACAATGGATTCAACTGGAATTCGAACTCGGCTCCCCGGTTTCTCGTTCCGAGCTGAGATCCGCTGCACCACAACGCACATCCAAGGAGTTGATACTGTAACAAAAAAAAAAAATGATTTGAAATAGCTGCTCTGATAACAGTATTTTTATTGTTTTAAATAGCATAATCCGTGTATTTGGATGTGCGTTGTGGTACAGTGTACAGTCAGTCATGTCTCTTTCAAGACATGATTGCCCAAGCGTGTATCATGTATGGCACTTAACTGACTGACTGAATCTGTATATTTAGCCAAGATGAAAAAATAGGAAATTTATAAGAAAAAAAAAATGGTTTTCCTCATAGATTAGGTAAAATGGTTCCTTTGTTTTGCATAGACATATTACATTTTTATAGTACATTTTCAACTTGTTTTACTTATTCAGTCACTTTAGTACTGATTACTCAATAGTGAGCATTAAACAGTAAATATTTTAGATCAAAATTCAGCCAATACTGCCAGGCTACAGACTTATTGATTCTCTTGTACAACCTCACTTACTTTTCATGCTTTCATTCCTTGTCTGCTACGTTGGAATTTGTTTGATGACTTGCATCATTAAATTAATCCAGTCTTTCTCAAAACAGCACACCTAGGAGCAAATAAAACTATCACACAGCAACATTTTTGAAAGGTATACATTTAAATGTAGTTAAATAAAGCCATTTATTAATTACATTGAAATGTATACCTTTCAAAAATTTTGCTCTATGATAATTTTTATCTATTTATTTATTTTTAAGGATGTGTGTTGTGGTGCAGTGGATATCAGCTTGGAATGAGAAATCTGGGAACCGAGTTCGAATTCCAGTTGAATTCCTTGCATTCACTTACGCACAAATACCCTTGGGAAAGGTTTTAATTCGTCTCTTCTCTCCAGTTATGGGTGAAATAACAGGAAAGATTGGGTTCTATAGCCTTGGCTGGTAACCAGTCTACTGCAGAAAGTAATAGCAAACTACTGCAGGATAATGTTCTTCCCAGTCAGTTATGTCTCTTCCGAGACATGATCGCCCAAGTGTGTATCACGTATGGCACTTAACTGACTGAATATAATAGTTGAAAACATAATTATGGCTTCTACTGGGCATAAAGTGGGGGATCAGTTTTATATTGTTATGAAGTAATAAACTGATCTCATACTAATTACTACTTAATAGTATAATACATCTCTTCCCCCTCTAGCTATGAGTCAAAAACAGGACAGATTGGGTTCTATGACCTTGGCTGGCAACCTACTGCGGAATAATGTTCTGCCCAGTCAGTCATGTCTGTTTCGAGACATGATCACCCAAAGCGTGTATCACGTATGGCACCTAACTGACCGACATGTATTATAAAAATAACTCGCACACAAATATTTTACTTTATTTCAAGGTTTCTATTTAACGTTTGTTCGGTTTTTTAGTGTGAATCCTGTGCCTGGTCTGTTTTTGCCCATTTCTTCAGTGTTTGGTTGAAAGTATGATAAGCAAACCCTCGTTTCTTTACTTCACTGTAGTCTGTCTCGCTTGTTTTGATGTTATTTAGTAGCAAACTAACACGGTCGTTAAGAATCACTGGATTAATCCGTTGACAGAGTATAGGACTTTCCACCATTGCCGGTTTGGATCTGAGCTATGAATGACTTATGTTTCTATATTGAACGAGTCGAACTGGTGGCATCTCTCTGCACAGCAGGGGCCATGTTTACAATTTGTGTGTGAGGTGCGTCCTTCTCCACGCTAGTGAGACATGGCCTGTTACGGCTGAGGATATAGCCAGATTAGCCTGTAGTGATCACGCCATGATCCGCTGGATCTGTGCCTTGAAACTCTCTGACAGGGACCCCTTACATTCATTGAGGTCTAGACTGGGTCTGGCTAGTGTGGAGGAGGTTCTTCAGTGGAACAGACTGCGCTGGTATGGCCACCTTCAGCGCATGGACCAAGATAGATGGCCTAGAAAAGTTGAGAGCATTGTCATCTCGGGCTCCTATTCTAGAGGTCGCCCACGGAAAAGATGGACTGACTGCATCAATGAGGATCTGAAAAGCACCGGCCTCAAACCTGAGCAAGCAATGGATCGGGGGTGGTGGCGAATGGCGACATGGCAGAACTTCCAACCCTCGGACATGGGGAAGACAGGGAAGAAAAACCGAGTAGTAGTTAAACTATATTAAAAAATAAGACCAAAATAAGAATTTGAATAAAATTATAACTATGAGTAATTATATTTACTAAGATCATGTGTTTGTTTACCTTGCTACCCTACCAAAGAGGTAGGATTTGATGTACGCTTTTTTTTTTTTTTTTAATGTTGGGGAGCTCACACGCATACATGTGGGCCAAGGACAAAACTGCTCAGTCTCCAAAACCATCACCATGCTGTTATTGATATTATCCTAACCCTTCCGCTCTAGTAAGGGAGGTGCTGTCGCAGGGTTGGAATCCTTCGGACCAGGCTTTTTATCTCCTCTAAAATGGCAATTAACACTAAGCTTTAAACTGTATTAATGAGTGATAGCTGTATTATATTTATCAAAACAGTTGTTTAGAAAGACTTTTCTGCATTATTAGTGAAACATACACTCTTTCCTGTGGATGTGCAGTAGATATCGGTTTGAAATTAGAAATTGGAGAGCCGAATTCAAATTCCAGTTGAATTTGTTGTATTCACTTACGCGCAAATACCCTTGGGAAAGGTATTAATCCGTCTCTTCCTTCCAGATATGGGTTAAATAGCAGGACAGATTGGGTTCTATAGCCTTGGTTGGCAACCAGTCTACGACAAAAAGTAATGGGAACCTATTGCAGTAAAATCTTCTGCCCAGTCTGTCTTGTCTTTTTCAAGTGTGCTGTACTGTATTCTCAGTTCTCCTTTGTAATTAAATCCGTTTGTTTCAAATGCTTTCCGTACAGTCTTACTAACCAGCAACTATGACCTAACAAAAACCATTATTGTTTTTATTTTACTCTCAGGATTTACTGTTCTCTTAAATATGATATTAAATACACGGTTGAATAAATTTATAAGTATTTATCTAGTTTCCATGATGTATTATACAAGCTAATTTTAATTTAGGTTCTATTTTTTTCTTATTTTGTTAGATTTTCATATACTTATAAAAAGCTTGCAATATCACAGGATTGATTTTTTTTTTTTTTTTTTTTTTTTTTTTTTTTAACCACTTTCATAATTGAAACTGCATAACTTGGATTTTTCAAATACAGATTCTTGCCAAACTTAGTTTTACATGTTTTGTTTTTTTCTTCTTGAAATTCAGAAATCTAAAGGAGCACCAGCAGAAATTTGTTTAGAACACTCAGAAACAGCATTATCAATTGTTGAAGAAGGAAATGTCCAAAAGGTATAGTCAGTTTTCAGGGTTTTTTTTTTTTTTTTTTATAAATACAATTGAAGTTAACATGACTTTAGGAGAGCTCTTTTTAGTAATTATATCAGGTTGTGATGTATGTATGTATATATATATATATATATATATATATACATACACACACACACATCACATCACAATCTGACAGAATCGCAAAAAAGTGCCTCTCTATGAGAGGGATTAATATAAGTAACAGGTTTGTCATCTTGCTGATTGATGTTACCTTCAGCATTCCAACTCCAGAGTTTCGTAGATGCACATTCTGAGAATTACACCATCTTCTCATCAGGGGATATCAACAATTGACTGCTTGTACTTCTCAATTTTTTTTTTTTTTATATGCACATTTTATTGGTGTAATTTTTTTCCATCCCCTATAGTGTGCTTGACCACCTGTACACATGCACACAAGGGAATACTCAACATGTATCATATTGCTCTGGATAACATCCATTGAGCTCTCTATATAGATATAACACTTAATATTTTATATTAAGTTGATCTTGTTGGATTATCCTCGCTGTTTATGGACTGGACATATATAGTAATTATTGTGTGTGTGTGTACATATATATATATATATATATATATATATATATATACATACACACGCACACACACACACACACATAATGTAAAATATTTATTTTTGTAAGTTAAATTCCAACAGACAAACTCAAGTAGAACTCAATGTTAAATTTTTCTATTAAATTTAACAGTAATATAATCTAAAACTTTTGGATATTCTACAAATTCTAAATAGCTGCGAAATATTTATTACCTATGGATTTGTAGAATATCCAAAGATTATATATATATATATATATATATATATAAGTGAATGTATAGTCAACTTAAATGGGCCTATATTGTAACTGGTTTATATTAAAGAATAATGTGGCTTTTATATCATACTTATTTATTCTTTAATATTTTCTAACAAAATTAGCAGCAAAATCTTTAAAAGGATATAACAAATAATAAACGAAATTGTTATAATGTAAGTCTTTTTGCATTTATATATAATATATAATCGACTGTTGTTTTCCTAATTTGGTTTGTCAAGCAGTAAGTATTCAAAATTTTATTTATCCATAATTACTTTGAGATTAGAAAAGTAGACAATAACTTGACTCAAAAAACATTGTCAAAATTTCACAGGGAGCAGGGAAAGCTCTTCCCAGACAGAATTATGAAAGAGATGAGTTTTGGGTATGGGGGTGGTGGGTGTTAATGTTAATTATGTTAATTATCCTTGCAGTCTTGACACAGGAAAAATTGATGTAATTTTGAGTAAAAAATATTGACCAGAAAAGAATCCTCATAGCAGTTTATCTAAAGGAGAACTTGCATTACCGTCAGGCACAAGCACTCAATAGATAAAATACACAAAAATCAATTCAAGTGCATCAAATACGGATACATGGATTAATTCTGAATAGTTATTGATTTTCATTTGTCTTCTATCTGCATTTGCTATAAACCATTGCATTTACTGTATTAAAGCCATCTCTTCTATTGTATTTAATATATGAACCTTGCATGAAGCAAAATAAGTTTTTTTTTCTTTCTTGTGCCCCCCCCCCCCCACCTGTAATTGCCACATTATTATATAAAACAAAAAAAAACAAACTTATGTCTGAACATCTAATATTTTTTAAACATATCTTAGGTTACAAGTTAATTTTTTTTTAATTTTTTTTAAATAGTATCACCCTGAGCAAGGTGGTAACTCCACTGATGTGCAGGGGGCTACATAAAAGTAAAAAGACTAAATAGGAGGAGAGTAAAGAGAAAGACGAACCAGTTAAGGATTGGAATACAGGTGTGATGATAGTTGCAAAGGTAGAGAGAAAGGAAAAGATATACAGAGTGGTGAAGAAAGAACTAGAGTCAAGTGGTTAAGAGCTGGGTATTGACATTGCATTTAAATTCCTGGAGGTTGTAGCCATCAGGAAAGCAAGAATATTGGAGTGAGTTCCACAGGCGGGAAGTGCAAGAAAAGAAGCAGCAGGAGTAAAATTGTCATCTGCATTTGGCTGATCTAACTGTGAATGGGTGGGACCCAGTTGTCAGCCTGGTTGCACGAGTAAACTCCTGTGGCAGGGGCACCAGTGACTTAAGTTTGTTGGAGCAGAAGCCATGAAAATATTTGTAGAACAGACAGAGGGAAGCCACATCTCATCAGTGAGAAAGTGGCTGGAGTCGAGCAGCCAAGTCGGTACCTATCACATTACTGATTCTCCTTTGGAACCTGTCAAGAACATGGAGATAAACAGCATGTGCTCCTGACCATATATAACAGCCTTATTCCATGCACGAATGAATGGTCGATTTGTATATATGCAAGATGGATTCAGGAGGAAAAAAACATCCTGGTCCGCCACAGTAACCCAACCTTCCTAGCAGTGGATTCAGCCATTGACTCAATGTAATGGTTCCACTTCAGATCGGATGAGAGGGTAATACTGTCTCTTCCTCTCTGTGCTTTGTTCCTTCAGGATATAGGCAGTCACGGCTCTCCACAACTTCTCTTTTGTTGCTCTTGGGGATAGTTTATTATTACCTCTTTTCATGTCTATGATATTTCCATCATTCATTTGTCACAAAAATAACATCTTTTGCAAATTGACCCATTTTCGTGTTAATTATAGATATGGGGAGACAGAAAAATTTATGTGTGTGTTTAACTAATCAGAGTAGAGCTTCACTTTCCATTTGAAAAAAAAAAAAGGTTTAAATTTTGGGGAATATAAATAAATAAGCATATTGTTTCTTACATTCAAATGAAAATCATTTCGATAACAATGACCTAACATTGCCTGATGACAAGGTAAATATCTCAAAACATATAGAAATTTCCATGTCACAATGTAAAATATGTAATTATATTATGCTCTACAATATTTGTTGTATTGAGCCCTTTTATACAAAAAAAGTAAATGCCGGAGAACTCAGAATTGTAAAACTGTTGGTTCTCTTCACCTATATATATATATATATATATATATATATATATATGTGTGTGTGTGTGTGTTTTAGAACATGTACATAATTTCTTCTATATATGTCCTCTTCTCTACAATCATATGGCTGTTTTAGTGTTTGGACTTAAACACTTCATCGGGAGAAATAAAGGTTTGGAATCATTCTCTGTTTATATTTGGTTCGTTGTTGTCGTGGGGGTTGGTTGGGGTTATTGGTAATTAAGTGAATGTGTCTCTCGTTTTGACCGTTCGACCCTTGAAGAATCTGTTGTGTAAGTGCGAAATTGTTGATTAATGGTATTATCTGTTGGAATGTATGTTTTATTGGTCGGGTATATCTTTTGGTTAGAATTTCTAAGAGGGCAGCATGTTGATTGGTCATTTTTATGATTGGCTATCGTTTAATTGATTGATGTCTGCTGTTAGTGGACCTAATTCATGTATTTACTTTGATCCTGTGTCTAGGTTTTCATTTTAAGGTTTCTTAGATAGACGTGATAGGGGTGGGGTGTTTTTTCTTTCCAATTTTGATTTTTTTTTTTTTTTTTTTTTTTTTTTTTTTTTTCCAGTATGGAATATTTTTTATTTTATAGGTTTTTTTTTTTAAATGTATTTTTTTATTTTATATTCAAGTTTGGAGTATTATTGTATTTAGGCGAAGTTATTTCAAGAAATCTAGATTTGTATTTTTTAGGAAGTAAATGCAAATTAGCATTTTATCAGTTTTTTGTATAAAAATTGTATGTTTAATTTTAAGTTTAGAGGGTCGTTTTTTTCTTTTAATTTTTTTTATATTCTTTTTTCTATAAATTATCGTTTGGAATCCTATTTATTTCTTTTAATTTTTTATATATTTTATTTTAGATATTTTTGTGGATATTAGATCTTAATTTAAGGATTTATTAGATTGATTTTTTTCTATAGCATTTTTTATCTTTTATAATAATAAAAATATCTATTCAAATTTCCAGTACTTTTTAGTGTGATTGTAGGGTTAGATCTTACGTGTGCTTACAGTTTATTTTTGTGTATGATATAATTATTCTGAAGTATATTTAATCTTGATTTTGAATATATGAATTTTGATTGTTTTTCAAGTTTGGGAGCCATTTGTTTAATTTTGATTTTTCTAGTACGGAATATTTTTGTATTTAAGTAAAGTTATGGGTGTAGGCTTTAGTGATAGACCTTCCTTTAAGGATTTATTGGATCGATTTTTTATCTTTTATAATGAGAATATCTAATCAAACTCTTAGTATTTCTTAGCATGATTGTAGGGTTAGGTTCCTAATGTGCTTGCAGTTTACTGTGGTTTCGTGTCTCTGATTTAAGAGCTTGTTACTATTTATATATTTAAGGATATAAATATCTATTTTTTCTTGAAGACAAAGAAAGCATGGTTCTTTTATAGATTTTGCTGTTCTTGCTTTTTGAGAATTTTCCATTTGACCTTAGATGTTTTATTTTCGTTTTTTAATTTCCAAAAGTGTTTGGAGAGAGATGTCATGTTTTGTTTTTCTTTGTTATTGAAGGGTAAGAGGTGATTGTAAAAGCACTTTTTGAATATGTTCATGGTATTCCCAATATATATTTTTTCATCTTTAGGATTTTCTAAGTTTGAAATCGAACACATATATATCAGAGATTTCGTCAGACATTTATTGACCATGGGGCATTGGTTGGGGTTTCTACAGTTACAGAGGTTGTTATCATGGGACGGACTTGTATTAGTGTTGGATTTATTTTTGCTGTGTATTTTTAATATTTTAGTGTTATGCATTTTGATTATTTTTTCTAGATTATTGGAACAGCTATAGCTTAATTTTATGGTATTTTTATTAAAGATTTTGCTTAGAGGGTTATTTTTGGGAAAGTGCTTCTCTACTAATTTAAGAAATTTATGTCCCAGCTTGAAATTAACTGATTGGTTGAATGGAGGGTTATACCATATTATTTTCCTGTTTCTATTTCTGCTTTTTGGACTTTTGAATTTTTCCACAAAACTGATTTTGGATGATTTATACCCACTTTCATTAAGGATTCTATTATAAATTACCTTGTGCTTATCAAATGAATGAGTGTGTGTTAATGCGACGTTCAACTGATGATGGGATGTGTGCTTAATAATGGATGGTGGGTGATTAGAGTTGGGGTTTATATATATATATTAGGTTAGCATTGTTTTTCATGTAAGGTTGGAAAGTGTTCGATATTAGGTCTGATGTTATGTCTAGGAAGTCTACTTGCTTGATATTGTGGTTAATTACTATGTTAAGGCCAAAAGATTTAAAAACTATGGATTAATTTTCTGGTTTTATCAACCTTACCTCCAGTAGATTTGTCAATTATCATCAGTCCGTCGTCCCTATATAGTCCTATCCTGCTTGTTTCTATTTCCTTATGTGCAGTTAAGTTGTACAGTAAGAATAATCCGGTTAGATCTGAAGCTTCTAGCTACTCTCTTTGCAAAACCTATTTTTATGGGGGCTACGACCTAATTTGCATGTATCTTGAATTCTCTAGATTTTTCTGGAATATTCTAGGATCTTTCAAACGTTCTATTTCTGATTTCCATATTTTTACAACTACTTCATGAATTAAAATTGTTTTGTGATAACAACCAGAACTCAATAGAATCCCTTACTATATTTTAACCTTTTTATGGACTTTAATTAAGATTTTTTATATATAAATCCATCTTCATCAGAATGTGTATAAGATCAGCTTTGATAGTTACAAGTTTCGTTTTCGTTTTTTTTATATGTTCATAATGTCAGTCAGTTAAGTGCTATATTTGATACTCTTTGGGCGATCATGTCTCAAAAGAGACATGACTGACTGGGCAGAAGATTATCCCACAGTAGGTTGCTGTTGCTTTCTGCAGTAGACTGGTTGCTGACCAAGACTATAGAACCCAATCTTTTTTATTATTTAACCCATAACTAGAAGGAAGGGACAGTGTTTAATACCTTTTCCAAGGATATTTGTGCAAAAGTGAATGCAAAGTATTCAACTGGAATTCGAATTTGGCTCCCTGATTTCTTGTTCCGACTTGATATCCACGTACGTCAGTTTATAATGTAATAATCGCATTACAGATTATGTAACTATTTGAAGAAATTTGCAGGTTGTGTGTGCACACACACACACACACACACACACACACATACGCTGTACATAACACTGAGATGGATACTTAAAAAAATTTTAACGTTACTGGCACATTGGTGTTCAGGTGGGGGACACCAGAATCAAGCAAGAACAAAAATTTAAATACCTAGAAAGTGTTCTAGCAGGAGATGGAAAGTGTGACACAGAGATCCGAAGGAGAATTGGAATGGCAAAGGATGTGTTCCAGAAGCTGAGTAAAGTACTAACACACAGGAAAATTTCACTAGAAACAAATAAGAGTGCTAGATTGCTATGTGATGTCAGTTCTTCAATATGGCAGTGAATGTTGGACAATATCAACAAAGATGAAGAAAAAACTTGAAGCAGCTGAAATGTGGTTCTACAGAAGTGTGCTGCGGTTATTGTGGACTAAGCATACAAGCAACGATGAAGTGTTTGAAAGAATGGCAATGAAAAGGAAATTAATAGTAAGCATCAGGAAGAGAGAACTGAAGTTCCTGGGACATGCAATGAGGAAGGAGGGCTTGGAGAACCTGATACTAACAGGCCAGATAGACGGAAAAAGAGGCAGAGGAAGGCAGCGGATAACATATTTGAGGGCCTGACCAGGTGGATGACGGAACGGGGGTTGTGAGGTGTAACAGGAGTAAACATACTAAGTCACCAGGGATAGGGAGACGTGGAGGACCATGATCGCCTACGTTCTGAAGGGACAGGACACATAGAGAAGATTGATCATTGAAAAATGAAAATGTATTTTAGTCTCTGAAATGTCCTTTTCACAGCAGCAGCCTAGGGAATTGTTCTCAGGGAGTTGCTGCAAGAAAAAAAAAAAGATTAAAAACTTGATTGCATAGTCAATAATAAGAAAAATTTATTTATTTGTGATAAACTTGTCTGTTTTCAGGTGATATCTGGTGAGGTATCTAAAGATTTAACAGTCCTGACACCCAGCTTGACAATTGTTAGTGGTCCAGCACCAAATACGTCGTCATCTTCTGCTAAGAAAAAGAAGAAAACTGAGGTATATATCTCTTTGGCTTTATCTATCTCTCTCTCTCTCTCTATATATATATATATATATATATATATATATAGATGTTATTAAAAAAATTTGTGACCAGAAGTAATGTTCACTTTGTCACATTAAAATTTTTTTCATAACATCTGTTGCATGGAGTTGAAAAGTTTTCATAAACTGATGAAATGGCTATCCTCCAAATGTCTTACTTGAATTTATATGTGGAATAAATATTTGCTTTGTAAATTTCAATTTATATCAAGATCTCTGTTGTATCAATTTTAATATTTAATCTAATATTACTAGGATCCATTGGGATTAATTACCAAACCTTTTCTTTGAATTTATTACCTCTCTCATATATATATATATATATATATATATATATATCCACGACTATTGAACGGGTGAAGAGGCTCATCCCTTGTTTCCTGTTTAGGATGTGGTTTCCGGCTTTCTCTTTTCCGATCTTTTCAGTCTTACGTAGCCCCCTGCACATCAGTGGCGTTGCTGCCTTGCTTGGGGTAATATGATTAAAAAAAAAAATATATATATATATATATATATATATATATTAGGGTAGGTTGATTTTTCAATTTTTTTTTTTTAATATTAAAAAATCTCACTTACTGAAAGTTGTGTATGGACCTATTAAGTACTGATATAAAATATTAGATCAAATACTTCAACAGTTTTTTGAGCGTTTGGCATCAAAGATCACAGACAAAAATATACTGAAACTTCCTCGTTTTCACAAGATTTGGCTTGAATATTAGTGAGAAAACCAAATAATTTTAGTATTTAAATCAAGGAATGTCATTTTATTTTATAAAAATGATATTAATTAAAGAAATGATGACTAATCTTCAAATTGAAAATCTGTGTCCCCCCCCCCTTCAGTATCTGCTTTAAAAACATGAATTAAGCAGTGATATTTGAATACCTTAAATGATTTTTTTCTGTTATAAGTGAAAATATAACAAACA
The DNA here is from genome assembly GCA_037127315.1 of Ascarosepion bandense. Classification (NCBI taxonomy): domain Eukaryota; kingdom Metazoa; phylum Mollusca; class Cephalopoda; order Sepiida; family Sepiidae; genus Ascarosepion; species Ascarosepion bandense. The sequence goes on from JBBBDQ010001872.1 coordinate 3,041,518, forward strand.
ATCAAATAAGGAAAAACAAACACTATTTTAATAGTGCTTAATAAAATTTCTCCATATAAGAGCCCTGGTACAAAAATGCTGGTCTCAATTTCTGACTCAAAACTTTGGCTGTAATATGTTGATGCCTTGCTTCAAAACCGTATACAGTTTGCAAAGCTTCTGTTGTTAACTTGACTGCCCATTCCATGCCTTGGAAAAGTGAGGGCAAATTTGCCAAGTCAAGCTTGGTTCCATTTAACAATGATTCCTGAAGTTCAGATTCAGAAAAACCTTACGTCATTGATGGTTCAAAAATGCCACAATGATAAATCTATCAATTGTGTCCAGTGTGTGGCATTAAAATTAATGGTTTGTATTCTTTTTAACCTTTTCTGAAAGAATATAAAAATTATTTATTGATTCATTTAAAAACTTCCAGTCTCTACTATAATAATTATGGTGAAATTAGATAAAATCTTTAAAATGATTCTATAAATTGTAATAAATAACTGAGTCATTGATATATAAATAAATATTTAATTACCTAATGGCTAAAACTCTTTTTAAAGCTTCTTCTCTTACTTCAACAGATTTTACTATGGAGTATAGGTTTTCAGACAGTAAACAAAATGTACTTCCTTGTATATTTCTTAAAGTGATCTGTTGGATTTCATGAGGCTGCTTCTTGATCTTCTGGATCATATTAAAAATGTGCACTTGCTGAGTGTGGAACTTATTTTTTTTAATTTCAAACCAACAAGTGGCATACACATTTACAATAAAACTTATTAAACTGTGAAGTTTTGTTGTGAGCTTTTGTGGGTATGTGCCACGACTCAATAAACGCAGCCCTGTTGGTGGGGCATCAGAATACGCCAACTGCCCCACCGCAGAGGGTAAAAATCCCTCACTGGGGCCACCTGTTGGCTGTGGGTGGCGACCCGTGATGCCCTGGGACGGGATCCTGGTGGTTGAGGGCCTTGGAGGTCAGGTTAAGTACCTCCACTTCCCAACACACCACTTTGGCCCTTACCGGGGCGAGACAGGCAGTCGGAGGGGCCCAATCCGACCAATCGGCTGGTCAGGTCAAGCCCTAATGTCTACTACAGGAAATAAACAACATCAACTTTACCAATCTTCCCCAACTAAACTAACCAGAATGAAAACTACGGAAGAATACCTAGAACCTGTAGACATTAGAAGTCGCTGGCTGAGGGTCAATCATCTAATTGAGGTTCAGGCCCAGACATGGCTGCAGAGCATTGGATGAAGTGGTAGGTGCTCTGGGCCTCTCACTGGGGTGAGTATACTGCCTGTGTAGTCCCTGGTCTGTCAGGGCGATTGGGTTTCTCCCCTGGCAGACCCCAATTGCGGGCTCCAAACTGGTGGGTAGGGAAGCACAAGCGATGAACTTATACCAAAATGAATATTATGGCTTTCCCTAACCCCTCCAAGAGACCCCATATGGAATCAGACAGTAACTCTGAGCTGTGCCAACCTGGCTTCACTAAATTCTTTGTCCTTGAGTCCACTGAAGATACTCACTTATCAAAGTTATCTCCCTTCGTGATAGAAAAGGTAATAATATCCAGGATAACCCCCAAGATGGTCAAAAAAACAAAAAATGGAACACTGCTAGTAGAAGTCGACCAAAAGAAACAAGCAGATTCTCTGCTCAAAATGACTTCTGTTAGGGTGCCGCTCCTATTTGACTACAAATGGACTGTTCCCATTGCTATTTATAGCAATGGTGGATTCTCTACAGGAGAGTCGTAGAGAGTCACTTGAGAGTCTCTAATGAGTTACTGAAGAGTCAGTGCGAGTCAGTGAAGAGTTACTCACACTTCTGGTGGTGTACCGGAAGTAATCACGTATACACACGTCTTACGACGGATTGGACTCTTATCTTTTCTATTCTAAATATTACTAATCACTTCTGTACATACTAACCATCTTTCCGCGGAATACAACTTATATTCTGATTCTGTTGTTGAGTTATTCATTTATACTTGGCGACATAACAACTTCCTTTCACAACCTAAAAATAAAAGCTTACCCCTATTAAATGCTAAACACATCTAAAGGAGTAGCTAAGAGCCAGGAACTCTCCCTCTGCACTCCAGATGAAATCAAAATGTCAAGGAGTTATAGATTGCAAAAGAATCACCATCAAAAAAGAAGGCAACACTATTAACACAAACACATATCTTGACCTTTAACTCCCACAAGCCCCCAAAAGAGATTAAGGTCGGATACAATTTAATTAAAGTTGGGACCTACATCCCAAACCCGCTCAGGTGTTTCAAATGCCAGATGTTTGGACACCATGAGGAGCAGTGTACAAGGAAACCTGTATGCAAGAAATGTGGAATGAGGGATTTGGATCACCTAGAAGATCAATGCAATCGAACCATCAAATGTGCAAATTGTGAAGGTGACCATCTGGCATACTCGAGAAACTGTTGTATATGGAAAAAAAGAGAAAGAAATACTCAAGGTAAAATATAATAGAAATATATTCTTTTGGGAAGCAAGAAAAATCGTGGAAGTATACTCAAATAAGGTTTCATACCCCAACATCGCCCAAAGAACCCCTCCAACTACTGAAACAAAAGATAAATACAAGGATCTCCTTGAAAATCTCATAAAATTAGAACCCAACGATTGGCCCAAATTCATCAATGAATTAAAAATTACCTTTGGTAAATCTGAATCCTCCTTTGCCAATGAAAACCCGAAACCAATTAACAAAAACCAAAATGAAAATCAAAAACCCACCCACAAGAACAAAAACCTTTTACCTAAATCAAATAAGCCAAACAACGAAAAACCCTCTTTCCCCAATAAGAAAACAGAAATTATCCCTAACATAAACTCTCCAAAAAAAACTGAACCAAAATTAACCCCTTATTCGGACAAACCAAAAAAATCCCCAGAAAAAAAGAACCAGCAAGCAAGACATAGACCAACATCAAAATCAAGAACCCAAACCAGCTTGAGCCCAAGACGAAACAGATCTGAAAATTTAGAAGCAATGGATATCGAGGAACAAAATCCTCAAACACGTCAAAATCCCAAACAAAAACCCTATCAAAACTGAAACCCACATATGATGAATAAAATTATTCAGTGGAATATTCGAGGTGTAAAAGCAAATTTCAATGAACTCCTAATAATTCTCAAAAACTTTTCCCCAGCAGTTGTTTGTTTGCAGGAAACATTCCTTAAAGAAAACCATATACCTAATGTAAAACATTATACCTCATACAACCATATAAACAAAAATCCTAACAAAGCCTCTGGAGGCGCATCCATAATCATAAACAATAAGATACCACAAAACCAAATCAAATTAAAAACCAATTTACAAGCAGTGGCGGTGTCAGCAACCCTACACAAAACAATCACTATATGCTCCATATATATCCCCCCCTGTTACAGTATCACAGAACCAGAAATAGACAACATAATCCAACAACTCCCAAGACCATTTCTTCTAATGGGAGACTTCAACTGTCACAATGAAATTTGGGGAAACTCTGAAACCAACCCCAAAGGCCAAATCATTGAAAATGTAATCAATCAAAACAGCCTATGCCTATATAATAACAAATCAAACACATATCTTCACCCAGCATCAGGCTCATACTCTGCTATTGACCTAACTATAAGCGACCCCACTGTCTTCCTGGACTACAACTGGAAGGTCCTGGGGGAATACCTGTGGAAGTGATCACTTCCCTATCGTTCTGGAAAACTCGAATCCTCAACTCAGGAAGAAAAAACCATGCTGGAATATTCAAAAAGCTAACTGGGGAAAATTCCAAAAACTATGCTATTTAAAACTAATTCCAGAATCCAATACCAGCAGCGAAGATTACCTCCTCTACTTCACCAAAACTCTTTTAACTATAGCCAAAGAATCCATACCTAAATCTTCCACTTCAATGAAATTCAACAAGTCATGGTTTAATGACCAATGCAAAGAGGCAATAAGAGCGAGACATACAGCCTTAAGAAAATTCAACTCCTCCCCTACCAAAGAAATTGTAGAGCCAAAGCCAGGAAAATTATGAAAGAATAAAAAAAAAACAACTTAGAAAAATTATATCTCAAAACTGAACACCAAAACCAAAACAATATGGGACATGATCAGAAGGATATCAGGAAAATGTGATAGTACTCCCCAATAAAACACCTCACCTTGAACAACGTAAAGCTTATGAACAAAAAAGACATCATGAACCATATAGCAGAAACTTTTTCACAAAACTCATCCCCACAAAATCTCGATAGAACATTCCAAATCATTAAACAATGTGAAGAAAAAAAACATCAACTTTCAATCAAAAAATACCAAAAATTATAACCTACCTTTCTCAATTTCAGAACTCCAAACTGCACTAGCTAGAGCCCATAACACAACTCCTGGTCCAGACGAAATTCATTATGAATTTCTAAAGCAGCTACCTAAAAACTCTCTTATTTATTTACTAAATATATACAACTATCTTTATGGACCACTGGTAGCATTCCCACGCTCTGGAAACAGGCCACCATTATTCCCATTCCAAAACGCATGAAAAACATATCAAATCTCCCAAACCAACAAAATACCACAACATACAAAACCAATTTCCGACCTATTGCTCTAACCAGCTGTCTTAGCAAAATACTGGAACGAATGGTCAACAACAGACTGACATGATATTTGGAAACTAACAACTTAATAACCAACCTCCAAACAGGTTTTAGGAAGGGAATAGGAACAATTGACCACCTTGTCTGACTTGAAACCTTTATACATGAAGCCTTCATCCAAAAAGAACACCTCACAGCGGTCTTCTTCGACCTTGAAAAGGCCTATGACACCACATGGAGATATGGAATAATGAGAGATTTGAAAGCACTTGGCCTAAAAGGAAGGATGCCTTTATATATAGACAACTTTCTAAAAGACAGAAATTTTAAAGTACTTTTTGATGATACCTTATCAGACTCAAAAGAACAAAAAATGGGGGTTCCACAAGGATGCATACTCTCCGTTACCCTATTCAACATAAAAATCAACAACATTGTAAAATGTCTAAACCCTGGTATAGACGGTTCACTATACGTGGACGATTTTCTGATCTGTTACAGATCTAAACACATTTGTACAATAGAGCGCCAACTACAACTATGCCTAAATAAAATAAGTGGACTATGGAAAATGGCTTCAAATTATCCAAAGAGAAAACTAAATGTCTACACTTCTGCCAAATCCACAAAATGCATAACGACCCTGTCTTAAAACTCAATGATACTAAAATCCCAGCCGTCAAACAACATAAATTTCTTGGTGTTATTTTTTACCATAAACTATCTTTTATCCCACATATCATCAAATACTTGAGAGCCAAATGCAATAAAACCATTCAACTTCTAAGATTAGTAGCTCACACTGAATGGGGTGCAGATAAAAAAACACTTGCTAAATTATACCAAACCTTAATCCGTTCCAAACTTGATTACGCATGCTTCGTATATGGATCAGCCAGAAAATCCTACCTTAAAAAACTGGAGACCATCCATCATCAAGGTCTGAGATTGTGTCAGGTGCTTTCACCACTTCCCCGGTGGAAAGCCTATATACTGAGGCAAATGAACCTCTGCTAAAACTAAGAAGGACAAAAACTCGGAATGCAATACTACATAATACTAGCCTCTAATTCATCAAATCCTGCCCACAAAATAGTTTTTCAACCACAACTTAAACCCCTCTTCCATCAAAAAGAAAAAATCATTAAACCATTCAGCCTCCGCATGGAGGAACTTATTACTGAAACACAAATAGACATAAATCACATACACAAGGTCAGCATTCCAGAAACACCCCCATGGTTGCTGGAACAACCTACAATTCTGATGGACCTAACCAGATACTCTCAAGCAAAAACAAATCCAGCCACCTTTCAAGAAGAAACTCTCTCTATTATAGATAACTTCCCGATTATGTCCGCATATATACCGATGGATCTAAAAAGGAAGACAGAGTAGGATGCGCTGCCATCCTCAATAACACGGAATTACTAGAACGAATTCCAAATAAAGCCTCGATTTATAGTGCTGAAATTCTAGCCATCAACTTAGCCCTTGACATTATCTCAACAAATCAACTCAAGAAGTTTATCATCTTCACAGATTCTAAGTCTACTCTTATTTCTCTAAGAAACAAAGAATCAACCAACCCACTTATCATCAAACTTCTACATAGATTTAACCAGCTCTCCAAAAACAAAATCATTAAACTCTGCTGGATATTGGCATCCATGGCAATGAGCGGGCTGATTCAGCAGCAAAAAAATCATTACATCAAAATGTATCTGATGTCAAGATTTCTGACTTCAAATCAACAATCCACAAATTTATCAGAACTAAATGGCAAGAAACATGGAATAATAGGCCAAACAATAAGCTCCAACCTACCGTCGGCGAATGGTATCCAGGCTACCGTAAGATAAGAAAGGAGGAAGTTACACTAACTAGACTAAGAATAGGACATACCCAGATTACCCATTCATACCTACTGAAAAACAAAGAACCCCCGATATGCACTGCATGCCAAGAACCCATCACAGTGGAACACTTTTTGATTAGCTGCTATGACTTCTACTTCATTCGATCAAAATATTACAGATCAAACAATTTAAAAGAAAGGTCGAAAACAACCAACTTTGAAAGCTTGAAGACAAACAACTCTGAATGCAAAAACCCCACCTTTTGGCCTTAAATGACCCTTTGGAGGTTGATAGGCCGTTAAACACAATCAATCAATCAATCAATAAATGCATAAGCCTGATGGCCAAAGTTAACCACCTTGCCTGGTTTAAAGGACCAATTTTCCAGGAGGCATATTTAGAGTCAACCTTACTTTCATACAGGAGTCTTTGGTCACAACTAAGATCATGTATTTCACCAATTTTCAAAATTGAATGCAGAGGACTGCTAATAGTGGAAAATGATAATTGTGGTAAATCATTTGAGCATAATTTCCCCAGAGGAACACTGAATGCTGTAGGGCCTTTTGTGCAACCATCTATGTTTTTGAAAAGAGCTCTGAAAGGTAGTTCATTATGGTGCAAATAGCAACAATTGCATGAAGGTTTTTTTTTTTCCTAAAATTGCAACCATTCCACCTTCACAGCCTGTGTTGGCATTAGTGTTGTCAACAAGGATAACCTTGGTAGTATTCTCACTGTTGAATTCATGCAAAACATCCACTATTTACTCTGCATGAACAACACTTGTTGCACCATTATTAGGGTGAACTCTATGTATCAGATATTGACTTTCGTGTGGTGCATCCTTTGTAAAAGTTAAATGGTGTTCTGGTTCCTTAGTTTTGTCATAGTTTTCTGTTCATTTTCCTCCACAATTTCCTCATACAGCAATGTGCCCTTATTCATTCTATCAACTGCAATACATATAAGGTTTTCCACACTTTCATCATGTTTTGTTGGGCAGTTGTTTTCACCCTAGACTTTGCCCTATCAACTTTGCATTTATCTATAATATCTTTCATATTAATATTTGGTATAAGAAGGCCGATCGCCTTCAAATCAAAGAGCAAGGCATTGACAAGGCTAGCTCTAAGATTAGAAGATATGTCCCCCCTAGTTTAATCTATCTTCTTCAATTAGTGTGCTTTCTGTCATTTTCCATGTAAGGGGAATAATCCAAAACACTTGTAAACTTCTAAAATAAATACGACCCCTATGGAACATCATACTTAATGAACATATTTATTTACACACAAAAATTTTTTTTAATTATTTTAAATATATAAAGGGTGAAAAATTTGTATGAAATTTTTTATTTTTTGATACGCAATATAATAATCAATTCTTCATTAAATAAAAAAGACAAGTTCTTTAAATGATTTTAAAAATATTTTTAAAACTTTATGAATTATTATAATAATAATAAAAAAAATAATTTTCTCCATTTTCTTAATAGTCACCTTACATAAGCATAGTGTGAATCTTGAGTCAAGGATAATATTTTTCCAAATGAGTTTCTAAAAATCTGTGAGCGTCTTTAATCTGGCTGACAGAAACATTTTGGCTTCACTCTGGAACCTTTAATTAAACAAATGTTTACACTGACCTGGATGATAAAAGTGTGATCAAGCACGATGTGTATGACCAAAGACTTCAATAATGTCATTGTAAGTCATTCCAAATTACTTGTGAATCTTCAATGGTATACTTTTGGGTTGTAAAAGGAATCGATTTCCTTATTCTGTATTTAAAGGGACACCTTTTATTGCAAGATTTTTAATTGACTGCGGGTGAGTAAAGCAATAAACTTTAATCACCCAATTAAGTTTTTAATCAACTGAGTTGTTTATGCGAGTGAAATCTCAAAGGCTGATGGTGAGAAGTTAGATAATACCTGTCAAAAAAAGTTCCTGTACAAGATTCATAAACGAGATATTTTAGTACTGACAAATTTTTTATTTGTTGCTTTCAAACTACCATTAATATATTAAACGTTTTTTTTTTGTTTATTTTAATTGTTTTACAGTTCACAATGCAAGAACGCTTAAATGCCATCAGCTTTGACAACACCATTGAAGGACCACCCACAAATAATCCCCCAGTTGCAGATTCTATGGCAGTTTTACTTATGCAAGGACTGTTGAGTTCCGACAAGGACATCTTGAATGTAAGTAAAAAGTTACTAGCACTCTTTTTTTTTTTTTTTTTTTTTTTAAGAATGGTATACAGTTATGGTTAACCAGCTAAGCCACTCTCAATGTCAAGCACTTCATATCTATGATGACTTCACTCAAAATTAGGAAGATCAGTTAATTGAAAAAATGTTTTTTCATCCCCAGGTAGGCAATAAAACCATTAAGACACAAGGGATTTCTGAGTATGAATGATTAAGAAAAAACTACTATTAAAAAGAGAGGCCAATAAAAGAATCAAGAAAACAGAAAATAACAATTGACAATGCATTTAAAATTTATAAGATCAAACTTGACTGGGAAGCAAAAAGCCAAGAGTTCCACAAGTGAGAAGTGTGATAGAAAAAACTGTCAGCATAGAACGTACGATTCCATGTAGCCGTTTTAACTGTAAATTGTTGAGACCTTACCTTCAATCTACTACTGCACTTAAATTCATAAAGTCTGGGTACCAAAGAGGAATGTTTATCTGAACAATTACCATTAAATTATTTCACTTTAGTCTTTAAACCAGTTCCCAAACATTTTTCTGTCATTTCCCCCTACGCCCAGTTCAACCATCCAGATTTCCCCCTTTGTGTGCATGAGAGAAAGAGCAGTTAAAACACACTGAGACTATTTAATAATTTATTTTTCAAATATACTGATAAACTTATATTTACAGAGTGAAGTGGATAGAGAGCAGTTAGTAACAAATAAAAGAACTTTTGTTTGTGTAACACCCCAACGGTCCCAGTCCGAACAATTTCTCCGGCGGCCGTTCTCCATGCTGTGATTTTGCTGGGAGTTTGTTGAAAATGTCGGCCGGACAGCTGGGGGTACAAGATTGACTATAAGGAACGAACTTCCACAATTTGGATGAGTTGAAAGGATGCTTTATTCGTTTAGAGTTAGCCTTTTCGGTTGGGTCAGGCGAATGTGACACACAGCTCTAACTCTAATTAATGGAGATCAACAAATCCGAACTGGATGAAACAAGACGAACGGAGTTTCTTACTTCAAGCACACGCCCGGCGGGCTCCCCTTCACTTTCTAACTGACTCGGAAAAATTACCTGAATTTATCCAAAATTGACCGGAAATCTGGAAATGCTTTAGACCACCGGTGACAAACACCGGCGACTGTAAGTCTGAAATTTCAGTTATCTTTTTTTTTTATCTTAATAAGGCTTCCACCGAAAAGGCTTAATGTGTGGTCAAGATACAGTAAAGGACAGCCTTTGACCGGGTCATCGAAAACCCACCTGCTGAACTTATCTCATTAAATCACAGAGTCAAACATTTACCGGAGGACAATTTTCCTCATGAAAGAAAAAGCGTTTATTTATTTATTTATTTATTTTCCTCTTCTTTTTCACTTTTGTTAAATATGTTTTTAAACTATTTTCTATTCTAATCTATTTTCTATTTTAATCTATTATAATAAAATACATATATGTCTAGTTATCGTGTCACATTTGCAACAGGTTCTCTTTTTCAATAATGAGAAAATCCATCTGAGATTTTTTTTATTTATTAGGTAGTGTAATTATTTTCCCATGTGGGGAAATTTCCCCCAGTTTGGGAATTGCTGCTTTAAACCATAAGCAGATTAAACCAGATTAACTGTCTTAATAGAGACATATTATAACATGAATTATTTAAATACTTATCTTTAGTGCTAATAGATTAAAAATACACCAATCAAATAATTGAGAACACTTCTCACTATAGCTGCCTTTTACTTTTTCTTTTTTAATATAAATTTGGGGAATTACAGCATCGTATCTGCAAAACAGTAATTAAACAACATTTATCATTGCTTCCTGTCGTTTTTACTTTACAATCTTGGGTTTGATTTTGGCCAACCTCAGATATTTGTCTTTAGTGAAAACTCTTGACTAGTTTTGCACTTATTGAATCATTATGGAGACATGATTTTACAAGCCAGTCATAGTAACATCATTTAGGTCAGTGAAGAATCCAGTATTGGATGGTCAACTGAAAGGGATGGCCTGTTCAGAATATTGAAACTAAAAGCATAGACCCCCACCACCACCCACCGGTTATGAGGTAGAAATATAAGAAGGTCTGTCTGAAAAGTAACTGGACAGGGTGTGCCGTGTGAGCTGTGAGCATCATCCGCAGGGCTAGACCATCAATCAGCAAGTCTACGAAGAGATTCTGCAACAATTGCTTTACTCAGTGCTCAAAAAGAGACAATAGTTGTGGCAGGACAAAATGTGGCTGATCGACCAAGACAAACTTCCTGAGTATCCAAAAGTTCATGGC
>JBBBDQ010001872.1:3057500-3187500 GCA_037127315.1 Ascarosepion bandense
CGGTCTTCTTCAGGTGCTAGGAATTTCGAACCAAACATTTTATTATGCTCACTGGGGTATATGAACTCCATTCCTTGCTAGAAGCCTCTATTGGAAGTCATTAGTTATCTCATGTTACCTTAAGGACACATGGTCTAGTGGATATAGATGTTAGATAGTTCCTGACTTCACTGTTAGAGTTGTGAGTTTAATACCAGGCTACAGCAGTTGTGAACAAATAACTTGCAGGGTTAGAGGGAGATAACTCATGATTTCCAGTCAAGACTTCTCGCAAGGAATGGAGTCCATATACCCCAGTGATCGTAATAAAGGGTTCAGTTGAAAATTCCTAGCACCTGAAGAAGGCCGGAGTGTACAACGGCCGAAACGTCATACAAATGGTAACAAAAATGAGGACAATAGTCCGAATAATGTAAATACTGTTAATTTTTTTTTTTTTTTTTTTTTTTTTTTTTTTTTTTTTTTATCAAGCGACATTACTTTGTATAGATAAATCCTGCTAAAACATTTGTATGTACATTGTATGTTTCTAAATTTAAGTAACAAAAATATCCTGCAATAAATTTTATTAAATGACTTGAATTAATTTCAATGTGCGCAATTGGTGGTTCCGTGTGGCACGGGGTGGGGGACTCGATTTGAATGCCTGAATTAGAGCCATGTCTTCTTTCAACTTTGGTTTCTTTTGAGGTCATCAACACCTTTTCCAAGTTTTCTTTAGTTGTCCTTTGCCATGTCTTCCTTCAACTTCTTCAGTCAACTGCATCGATCATGAATTGTTTTCTTGTGCATATCCAAATCGTAGTAATCTTTAGGTGATCAGCAACAAATTCAATGCCTTGTCAATAGACTTGACATTGCATATCCACTTGATTGTAGAATGATCTTTTTTTATTACTCAATATAAGTTGTCCTCAGCACATAATACTGGGTTTGCCAGCATAGGTCTAGATAATACACAGTGGAGTTGTAAGTATTGCCTCAAATTTAAATGATATAATACCTGGTTATTATTGGTAACTTTTACTCTTAATTTCTCGCAAGCAACTCTATATCAAGCAATTTTTGCAAAGATAACTTTCACCAACAATAATTACATCATCCAAGTAATAGTTACCTCAACTAACAAATATGACAGGCATCAGAAAAAGTGATGTTAGCAGAAACATTGTGCTTATAACAGCTAAGATCTAGCTATTTGTTTGAATAATAATATCTAAACTTATTTATAAATGGAACTTTGTGTGTCTGAAATGGCTGAACCGATTTTCTTGAAAATTTACACAGTTATACTATAAGAGCCTGCAAGTGTTCTTAGCTAGGTTTTGTGTCGAGGTACCCCCCGATAAATATCGATAATTGAAAAAATTGGGTTATAGGAGGAGTGGTCCGATTTAATCCAATTTGATACACTCATAGACAAAGACATAAGAAACAATATTCAGAAGTTTCAAGGTTGCAGTTCTTACAATAGTGCAGAAAATTGATTTTTTATATATATATATATATATAAACAGGCAAGATGTTTGTGTGTCTGTTTCTGCCTGTATGTCTGTATTTTTTTTTTTTTTTTTTTTTTTTTTTCAGCCGTTTTATTTTAGTTTTTGCTTCGGGTTTGGCTCTAAGTAGGTATAATTGTAGTTCTTAGTCTCAGCCATGATACCATTTACTCAGAGGACTTATTTAGCCTTCAAAATTCAGTTTACGACGAAAAAAACTTATTTGATATCGATACCAGGAAATCAAAATTTGACTTACATCCATTCATTTTTCTTTCAGTCTACGGTTTCGCTTTAACTGGAAACAACTATTGCTTTTTAGTCTTCCATGCCAACGTCCAAAGAGTCTGAGCTCCAGGAGCATGGGTTAGTTTTAAAGCTTTCATTACACCCGAGCAATGCTGGGCTATACTGCTAGTCTGAAATAATACTGCTAGTTGTGTGCAAACGATTTACGCAATTGTTGCAGATTTTTTCTGCCTCGACCCATTTAAGGTAGTTATTGTTGTCCACCTAACGGAAAGTATTGCTCGAAAATGAAGATTTTATCTTTTTGTGAAAATTTTACATTTATTTATTTATTTATTTATTTATTTTTCAGGAGGTCCTTTTGAAGTATCAAAATGAAACCGTTATACAGAATACAGTAAGGAAATTGGATATTCAAGCAATTGTTCCTTTAATCAAAGAATTGACTCAGAGAATGAGCGGCCCAAGTTCTGTGTAAGGATTCTGCATTTTTTATATATTTCCAAGATGAGCTATTGTAATTATTTACACATTAATACTGTTGTCTTCATCTTGCTTATCTTCTTTGTTGTCTTCATCTTTGTTGTCTTCATCTTTGTTGCCTTCATCTTTGTTGCCTTCATCTTTGTTGCCTTCATCTTTGTTGCCTTCATCTTTGTTGCCTTCATCTTTGTTGCCTTCATCTTTGTTGCCTTCATCTTTGTTGCCTTCATCTTTGTTGCCTTCATCTTTGTTGCCTTCATCTTTGTTGCCTTCATCTTTGTTGCCTTCATCTTTGCTTGCCTATTCATCTTTGTTGCCATATTCGATGTTTCAGCCATTGTACACTCCAACCGTCTTCAGGTGATAGGTATTTCAAACTGAACCCTTTATTTCATTCACCAGAAATAATAATGCAGTGTGCTTTAAAAAAAAAACAACACTTACAAAATACATCTTGATTGTAATATGAGCTCTGGTAAAAACAAAAATGAGATTGGGTTTATTAATTTTTAAAATCCATACATCTCCAAGGATACATGGCCCAGTTGATAAAAGCATTGGTTAGATCCAGTGATTTGGCCTAAAGAGTTCAGAGTTCAACACCTGACTACAGCAGAGGTGAACAAAAAAATAGTTGAATTAAAGAGATAACAAATGCTAAGACATCTTGAAGAAGCATGACTCATGGAATTAGAACAATTTACCACAGTGAATGAAACAATGGTTTTGGTTTGAAATTCCAATCACCTGGAAAAGTCTGGTGCATACAGCAACTGAAGCTTTGTGAATATGGCAACAAAGATGAGGACAACAGTTTGAACAATGTAAATAAAGATTGTGCTTTCATCCTCTGTTTGTTTCCAGGCAGAAATGGCTATATCACGGGCGCTGCATTTGTAACTGATTTTTGCTCCCTGCATATTTCAGTTATTCTGACCAGGAAGGAATTCTCCCCCACCAAAATTCTTGATTGGCCAAATTTTTATAAAGTGGGTTAAGTGAAAAAACAAACTTCCAGTCCCATTCTTGTCTGTCCGTCAATATGCAATTTTTTTAATGGTTGTTTTTTAATCCAGCATCTTATTACTGTAAATGTTGTTTGTATTTTTAAAATTTTTTATAATCATGTCGCCCCCAAGCAAGGCATTTTACTGCCACTGTTTTGCAGGGTGTTACATAGGAGGAAAGTTATGAGAAAGAGTGACAGGCTATAGGGGGTGTCAGGAAGTGGGTAAGAGAAGGATGACTGTGGCCATAAAGTGGGGGATCAATTTATATATTATTTGTAATACAAAATCGATCCCCAACTTTATATTTACATATTTTCTTGTCTGTTGATAAGCCATAGAAAACGAATGAATCAGTCAATGAAATACTGATTAGCTACACATGCATGTCTTTTAGATTTATTTACATTCTCTGGAATATAAATGTATCGATTTTTTTTTTTTATAATCATATCGCCCCAAACAACAAGACATTTTACTGCCACTGTTTTGCAGGGGGTTACATAGGAGGAAAGTTTTGAGAAATAGTGACAGGTTATAGAGGGTGTCAGGAAGTGGGTAAGAGAAGGATGACAATGCTGATGAGCGGAGTGGACGGAGAAAGGAGCATGAGAGAGAGGATGCAGGTTAGTGAGATAGGAGACGACAATTGACTTTACATTTAAATTCTTGGGAATTGTAGCTATCGGGGAAGCAAGTAAACGGAAGGGAATTCCACAGGTGGGAGAAAATAAGCTGCTGGAGTAGAATTTGCATTTACAATTTATTGGTTTCACAGTAAAAGGCTGGGACCTAGTTGTTAATCTTGTGGCTCAAGTAAATTTATATGTGGGGCACCTGTGAGCTAAAGTTCATCAGAGCAGAAGCTGTGAAAGTATTTTTAGTGGGGGGACACTTTTGAGTTGCTATTCCTGATTATTTTATTTCCTAAAAAAGTGGAATAAATGTCATCAGTCTTTATCAAGAAGTCTTACTAAGGAAGAAAAAATGTTTTTTTATCAGATCCTTTCTCAGTTGGTTTGTTTGCTGCGGACCTACTTTGTAGAGGTGGATTACTGTTGTATAGTTGGGTTTTTTTTTTTGTTTTGTTTTTTTTAATGTCAAAGATGAACCTTAGTCTCTATAGTAGTAGTATTCCAACCAATTCACAAGTCTCTGCAGGGTCATATGCACCCATAGCAATGCAGAAGTCTGGTTTATTTCTTTCAGTCCACAGTCAGCCGTCATGAAATAGTATAAGTTTTTGTGCCTGTTTTCTGATATCTCGGTTGTTAATTAGGCAGTAATTTTTTGTTAAATTTATATCGTCTGTCAGAAGTTCTTTGGTGATTGATGAATAAAAATCACAAATATCAAACCGTATGAATGATCATTCCTTCTTTTTTTTTATTTTTGTGAACCATTCTATCGCTTTGGCCATGTTTCGCCATTGCTTGATTCCTAAAACATTTTTTGAGTATTTTCGTGCTCTTTCAAGGATGGTTTTCCTTAGATATATCTCTCAACAACAGTTTTTAAAGAAAAGATGTATGACAAATTAGTAAAAGTTTTTGTGATACATTTCATCTGTTAGAACTTTGTCAGGCTGGATTTGTTGATATTGTTGTGATGACATATGCGCATGAACAAAAAAAAAAACACTGGGAGTTTCAAAATTTTGTAGAAAGAATTCTTATGGTGTTTCACTATTTTTGGTAGATTTTCTGTTATCAGAACCTGGGATATTTAACAACAACGATGATGAAAAGAAAAAGAATATAGCTCATTTTGGTTAGATAGCAATAAAAAAAAAAAAAATTCTGAATTTTGAAACTCCCAGACCTCCAATCCGTAGTGGACTGGGGTAAGAAATGGCTCGTAAATTTTAATGCTTCTAAAACGAAGTTACTATCAATTAACCATCATAGACAACCGCACCTACCTCCCATTAGCATGGGCTAGGCTTGCCTCCCAGAGAGTAAAACACTGCGCCTCCTTGGTCTCACACTTTCAGTGGACCTCAAGTGGAATGACTATATCGAATCCATTGCTAAATCCGCTGCTATAAAAGTCAGTTCCCTGTGCAGGGCCCGGAGGTTTTTTCCATCTGAATCTATCCTGCACATTTATAAATCTACCATCCGCCCGTGCATTGAATACTGTTGCCATATCTGGTCGGGTGTCCCTGCTATTCTCCTTGGGCTTCTCGACAAGGTTCAGCAGAGGGTCTGTAATGTGATCGATACCGACTTGGCAGACTGCCTGCAGTCTCTCTCTCTCTCACCGGCGGGACGTGGCTTCCCTGTGTCTCTTCTATAAATACTTTCAAGGCTTCTGCTGTGATGAACTTAGATCACTGGTGCGCCCTAGGTTCGAATTTGCACGAGATACTAGATTAGCAACTAGATCCCACCCTTTTACAGTGAAACCGATAAAATGCAACCGCAACTTCTACTCCAACGGTTTCTTTTCTCGTACTTCCCGACTGTGGAATTCCCTTCCATATGACTGCTTCCCCGACCACTACAATCTCCAGGAGTTTAAATGTAAGGTCAATAGACACCTCCTAACACAATAACTCGCCTCCATTCTTTCAAACACTCTTCCCATCCTCCCAACTACCTATCACCCCTCTTCTGACATTTCTATTTACCTTCCCCTATGTAGTCCCAAGCGCAATAGTGGCAGTGGAATGCCTTGCTTGGGGTGAAATGATGAAAAAAAAAAAAAAAATCTCTCGTGCACAGTGAACATCAACCAGGAAGAAGAAAATATTGTAAGAGCCAAAGTGCAAAATTTACTGTCAATGACCTTGAAATGTAGAAAATTTAGTTCTGAAAAGAAAAAAACCTTAACACGTGAAAAATTATATTAAAGGCTTTTATTATAATACCTTGTGTGTCATTTTCAATGAAACCTGCACATATATATATATATATATATATATATATTGTTTTTATAATCATATCACCCCGAGCAAGGCGATAATGCCACTGATGTGCAGGGGGCTACGTAAGAGTGAAAAGACTGGAAAAGAGAAAGCCAGAAACAACATCCTAAACAGGGAACAAGGGATGAGCCTCTTTACCTGTTCAATAGATCTGGGTGGAGTGTGAACCGGGCGATAGTTTAGTCTGTCTACTCCAAATATGTCCCAATAGTGGATATATTGGTGAATCTGGTAATAGTTTTAGATTTCGTTTCAATAATCACAAACTTAGTATATGCCAGAATAATCAATATTCCCAAATAGCAATCCACTTCAATCAACCGGGTCACACTTTAGAAAATTGCAAATGTTTACTAATAGACTCCGATTTTAGTTGTACACACACGCGCAGAAAGAAAAATACTGGATTTTAAAATTGAATACACACAAGCTAGGGTTAAATAGGGACTTAGGTGTTTTGAATCTTTACAAATATTTCAATAGCAAAACTTCTTTAGATACATTTAAAAAAATTTTTTATCTAAAACAAAATTTATAAGTATTATTAAAGATAGGTTTACGTTTACAAATATTTTTTAAAAAAATGTCGCTTTCTGCGTCACTTGATGTAGCCAAACTCTCTCCACAGACGCGTCACGTGATGTAAACAAACCCTCTCCACAGACGCTCTCGCGAAATACGTTTCTAATTTGAATTTTAAAATCATTTGTTTCTGATGAAGGGCCGAGGTCGGTCTGAAATATAAAATATAATAATAGAAATAAACAAATACTGTCAAAAAAAAAATACATTTTTAAACTCACAACTTTTTAATAATTTTTCGTGTATATATATATATATATATATGAAAGATAATTATATTCGTCTCAAAACTATCGAACGATGGGAAAAATAGTTGTAAAAAGAGTCAAGTGTTTGGACCGAAATCAGCATGAAGCCCAAAGAAAAAACCTTACACGAGTAATCCTCCTAACAGAAAGCGCTCAATACAAAGGTAGATCAAACTAAATAAATGCCACCTAATGAAGCAGACATCTACGGCTATATCGTGTTGAATACACCGGTTCTCGTCCGATCACCGAAGTTAAGCAACATGAGCCTGGTCAGTACTTAAATGGGTGACCATTTGGGAATACCAGGTGCTGTAAACATAAGGACCAAATATGGTCCACCGGTCCTCCAGGTTTGGGGGTTGGGTGCAGGGCTAACAACCCATCCCTGTAAAAAACAGTTTGTTACAAAAACAGCAACAAAAAGTTGCTGCCCTATGCATCATCTGAGTAGATGGATAAATGATGAATAAACCTGATGATCTGTTTAGGTGAAACCTAGATAGGTTCGTCTGGCTCATTAGGTGCTATTTATTTATATATATAAAATTTTAAACTGCCAGCATACCTCATTTGTCTACGTGTGTAGTTATACTAACATAACAAATTTAGTCTTAAACTTTTCCACTTAGTCATACATCCCTCCCCCCCCAATATTCTTCCATAAAGTGCGAGAAGCTGTGAACATTTTAAGGTGTAGATTTGTTGTTGTTATTTTTAATATTACTTGGTTTTTGTATGATATATTAAGTGTCCATATTGATATTTGTGTCGCTACCCGTGTTTCGAGTCTAAATTTGACTTTCTTTGGGCGACTTTCCATATCAAGATCAGTTTGTTATTCTGGTGGCCAAAGTATCATGTCTATAAAGATAATTGGTGAGCAGGTCAGAAAGCTTGTGTGTGTGTTGGGTTTTTTTCACACTTGCGTGTTAAATCTCTTCTGTTTTCGAATACCTATAACCCAAGGTACATACATAAAACAACCTATATATTCTGTTAAAAGTAAAATAAAATTCTTCCTTTATAATGGCTAAAGATATAGCCAAAAGCACTTGCATAAATAAAACATTTGTACAATTATAGAACTTATGTCTTGTAAGAAGAAAAAATAAAATAACATAAAAAATTTACATAAAAAAACTTAACCAAAAGACCTTGTCTATCATTTTTAACAAAACTTACACACACACACACACACACACACACACACATTTTTCATTTTTAAATGAGTTATTTCGCTACCTTAGTTTCTACCATGAGTGGTGTTTTCAGGCAATTTTTAATAACTGATTTTACCTGTTACCGTTTTTCTTTTTAAGAACACTCGTGTAACGGTGTTTTATTTGAACATTCACGTGAGAATTTATGAATGCACATTGTTTAAATTCAAATGAATTATGACGTTTTCATCCATGGTTGTATGAACCTAAGATGTATTTCTTAGTGTGGATGCATTTTGACATAATTTCTGTTCTTTCATTTAAGTTATTAAAAATTGCCTGAAGATACCACTCATGGTAGAAACCAAGGTAGCGAATTAACCCTTTTAAAAATGAAAAATATTTAAAAGTTCTACAATATAATTGTATAGAACACTTTTTAATACAAATGTGTACTGGTCTAACCCTATTAAGACCAAAAACTAAGTATTAAATAATCAATATATATATATATATATATATATCACACTCCATCCACGTCTATTGAACAGGTGAAGAGGCTCATCCTTTGTTTCCTGCTTAGGATGTGGTTTCCAGTTTTTCTCTTTTCCAATATTTTCATTCTATCCTATTTTATTTTTTTTTCAATTGGAGTAGATAGACTAAACTATCGCCCAGTTCACACTCCACCCACATCCATTGAACAGGTGAAGAGGCTCATCTGTTGTTTCCTGGTTAGGGTGTGGTTTCCGGCTTTCTCTTTTCCAATCTTTTCACTCTCACGTAGCCCCCTGCGCATCAGTGGCGTTTTCACCTTGCTTGGGGTGATGTGATTAAAAATATATATATATATATATATATATATATATATATATATATAATCTCAGTGAATTATGATTTTCATTTTTAATGATGGCAGGCACAATCAGTAAAAATTTAGTGTGAGGTCATAAAACGACAGGAAATCTTTTGACAGAATGTTATAAACAAGACATTTTGTCAAAATAAAAATGAAATTCTGGATTCTTGCCTTAATCTTGTAGGCTTCAAAATAATTTTTGTGTGTGTGAATAAAAGACATTCAAGTGGTATTAATTTTTTTTTTTTTTTTTATTTGTAGCCTTCATAAATATGCCCAGTGGATCAAAGTGATTCTTTCTATCCACACTTCTTACCTGATATCGGTAAGTATATGTAGGTAAACAATTCCCATTTACAAGATCCAAAATCTTGAGTCCTGAAAACATAACCTGACCA
The DNA here is from genome assembly GCA_037127315.1 of Ascarosepion bandense. Lineage (NCBI taxonomy): Eukaryota > Metazoa > Mollusca > Cephalopoda > Sepiida > Sepiidae > Ascarosepion > Ascarosepion bandense. The sequence goes on from JBBBDQ010001872.1 coordinate 3,066,918, forward strand.
GATTGAATTAAGTGTCAAAAATATAATTTACAGAATTAGAACTTATGACTTGGTCGAATTTAAAAATGTTTAAAAAAAACAAAAAAATTAGTGTGGCAGAAATACTGCCTATGTAATGGTAAAGCATTAGCTAGCTGAAGACACCATTGCCAGTAATATCTTATTATTATGTGTAAGATATTTCTAACGCACCCTCTACAGTTCTGTTTGCATCTCAAAAGTTTTAATGATTGTTTGTTTTTTTTTTTTATTCTTAAATTGAGAACGTATTACAAACTTGTAAAAGTAAGTTTGATTTTTAAAAATTGTAACATTGATATTTTAAAATTAAATCTCCTTAAAAAAAACCCGAAGATAATAGAATGAGGTGCTTATCTTTTTAAATATTTGAGTGGATTATCCATATGAAAAGTGTCTTGTCTGTTCATCTTTTCGCTGCATCTCGTTTATGATAGTTGACAAAATGTTACAGGATACAAACGTTCACAATGTTTAATCCTTGTGCCTGCAAAACAAAAACTGTCAAAAAACTGTTATTCTCTCAACACTGCTTTTACTGTTTACACCTTTAGCTTTGTCAGTGATGATTCAGTTAAGTGCCATACATGATACACATTTGGGCAATCATGTCTTGAAAGAGACATGACTGACTGAGCAGAAGATTTTCCCACAGACGGTTGCCATTGCTTTCTGCAGTAGACTGGTTGCCAACCAAGGTTATATAATCTAGTCTATCCTGTTCTTTAACCCATAGCTGGAGAGAAGAAAGATTAATACCTTTCCCAAGGGTATTTGCACATAAGTGAATGCAACAAATTCAACTGGAATTTGACCTCAGCTCCCCAGTTTCTTGTTCTGATATCCATTGCACCACAATTCACAGCAGTGGTTAAGATGCTAATAAAACCCACACATGAAAGTAGATTTTCTTCATTATTGAGAATTGACAACAAAAATATTCAACATTATTTGTTTATTTACAAAATTATAAAAATGTGAACAAAATATAATGAAATATTTATTTGCCATTTTATAATTTGTAGTGAAGAAAACTGAATTACCTTATCAAACCAAGTGACAGTGTTTCGCATGTATTCTAATACAGGTAAAGAAAAACTAAAAATGAGTAGCACAAAAAGAACTGCTATAAGAATCAGAAGCTATGCTAATGATTCTTTCTTCCCTGTCTGGCATGGCCAATTAGAAAAATCGTTCGGTGAATAAAGGCCGTTGCAGGACAGTTTTGGTTTTTGGAGCTTGGGGATCAAAAGTGTGTTTCTGCTGTTGTGAGAAGATTAAATTTCTGATCCCGTTTTTGTTACTACATTGCTTGGACTGTTCTTGGTAGACATGCGGTTGAACTTAGTGTTGGCACACAATGTTTTGCAAAATTATAAAAGTTAGAATAGAAAAATTTAAATAAACATAATCAGTAACTGTAATTATAAACTTTGAAAATTCCAGGTATTTCTTTCATTTGCTCTTCTCTAATTTTTTTTACCTGCTTGTAAATAAGCAATCTAATGAATAAATAGTGTTTAATATCTTTGATACCAGTTCTCAAGAATAAAGAAAATGTATAAATCCACCCTAATATGCTTGGGTTTATTAAAATTTTAATCATTCCTTTTTAAAACAATATACATTGTGGATGTGCATTGTGGTACAGTGGATATTGGTTCAGAACGAGAAACCGGGGAGCCGAGTTCGAATTCCAGTTGAATCCATTGTATTCACTTACACGCAAATATCCTTGGGAAAGGTATTAATAAGTCTCTTCCTTCCAGTTATGGGTTAAATAGCAGGACGGATTGGGTTCTATAGCCTTGGTTGGCAACCAGTCTACTGCAGAAAGCAATGGCAACCTACTACATGATAATCTTCTGCCCAGTCAGTCATGTCTCTTTCGAGACATGATTGCCCAAGCGTGTATCACGTATGGCACTTTAACTGACTGACATTGTTGATGGAGTCAAAAGTGTAATAGCAGTGTGAAGGGTTTTTTTTTTGTTTTTGTTTTTTTTTACAAAAAATTAAACATTGCCCAAACATAAAATACATAATTAAACTTATCCTTTTCTGTCTGATATTACTTTATTGTATTTCTATGTATTAATAAACTATAAAAATATATTATTAAGAATGAAAAAACAAATATTGTTTATGTCTTTTAAAAACAATTGTTGTAAACATTTGACCACTTTGTGATTTATTAACTATTTGACAGAGGGCATTCAAAATCATGCTGTCTCAAATATGTTAAAGTTAAGTAAAAGAATTTTTAAAACACGTACTTGTTTATAATATATACCACCTACTAATAATAACCGTACAACAGAAAAATCTTTATTAACTCATAATTTACAAGAACCTCCGCAAAATATTTTGGTGAAAAATACTTAAATCATAATATTAAAGGTGCCTCGCTATAAGTGAGGTACTATATATCAAACTATTTTCTACTATCGTTGACCTTATATTATTTAATGGTAGAAATGTTGTTTTGGAAGTTTTTTTCATACACACACACACACACACACACACACACCCATATATATACATTTTCTCAACATGTACTGTTGAATATAAGAGACAATGTCCATTATGTTTAATCATGAGCCATTCTAAACATTGTATTTTGGCTTTAATTTCAGGTGAAAATAAAGACAAAAAATTCTCCAACATTTGGATATTTTTTTTGTTAAGTGGGTTCTACGGTTTTGGCTCACATGAGCCATCTTCAGAGAGGTTACAGAAATGTTAACAAAAAAACATACACCATCAAAGATGATTTTATCTTGTGTTGACATAAAACTTTGCTAAGCAATGATAACAATTAGCAAATAGCAAACGCAGTTCATAAATTTGTAATGCAGTTCTGACATCACACCATGTGAAAACACGAAATGTTAACAGAACCATGTATTTAAATGCAATGTAATGTTATGACTAGATTTAAACATGATTTTATTAAGTGTGGGTTGTTTTGATTTAATGTAGATGGCCTCCAATATCTGAAGATTCTTTTTACTTTGTGTATGAGTAAGGATTATTGTATTGTTGACTAAAATCTGTCTGATAATTATCTACATGGTTATGTTTTTCCTGAGAATTGTTGTTTAATAAAATACGATGTTTAGAACGACTCATGATTAAACATAATAAACATTCATTGTCTCTTATATTTAACAGTATATGTTTAAAAAATTACTTTAAACAAAATGGACATCCTTATAATAATAACCTGACCTGAGGAACCTTTCAGCCAACACTTTGAAATGCTTACATTGGCTTTATTATAAATTGTTATTAATAATAGGACAAAGGAGAACACCAAAACCTACTTATGAAAATGGGGAGAAAGATGGAGCTCTAAAAAGTAAATTTTAATCAAAATAATTAAAATGTAAGGGGGGGGTGTAGACACCCAACTCCATAAGAGTGATAAAATGGTAAAAAGGTAACTCACAAGCCCTCCAGTAATTGCAAGGAGCGAATAAATTGCTCTTTCTGCCTATACAGGCTCGGTTGCTGGATTTTAACACAGACAGCTTCTAAAATATCTAGGTGATGAGCTGAGTGAGCACTGTGCAGAACAGAAAACCATTTGTTTAGAAAATTATCTGCTGCCACGATACGCTAAATAAATAAATATATATATATATATATACATACACACACAGATGCTCACACGATGCCATGATAACTTTAAAGAACTCTTTTTAAAAACACAAAAATCATGTTACAGTCAAACATGAGGACATCAGATCAGAAAAATGAAAAAATCTGAAAATGGCCAGTGAAGTGGCTGAAAGTGCTTGGAAAGTTGAAAATTATAGGACATCTTTACACTCCTTATCTCCAGCAAAAAGGAAACCTGTAAGAATACAGGAAAAACATGTTTAAATGAAAGATTATTGCTTAATTATACATTGTTTATAATGTCCACCTTCTTCTTACTGTTAATATCTGTACAAGATTTTATGTATAATGCACAAATATTGAATACATATAATTCAATTTTATAATTATAATTTTTAGATGTTTTGCAAAATTAAGAAATAATTTAAAATAAAATTCTAAAATGTTTAACCAGTATCTATTTTGATATTTCGATTAAGTGAATTGAATCATATTAGATACAATAATTCTTCTAGTTACACTTGTTTCGAAAAACCCTCCGAGCATATACATGGAAGGGGGGAAAAAAAGGTGATAAACATCAAAGAAAAAAACCCGAGACGAATAACCTGAAACAAAAAGCACTCAATACGCAAGTAGAGCAGACAAACAAGAGCCACCTTTCCCTGAAGATACAATTTGGTGAAAACTTGGTAGGTTCGTTGGCTCTCTAGGTTAGTTATTTACTTCACATATATAATCGGTTAAGTGATATAGATGATACACACTTGAGCGATCATGTCTTGAAAGAGACATGACTGACTGGGCAGAAGTTTTTTTCCTCAATAGTTGTCATTACTTTCTGTCATAGAGTGGTTGCTAATCAAGGCTATAGAACCCAGTCTATCCTGCTATCTAACCCATAGTTGGAGGAAGAATCAGTGGATTCATATTTTTCCCAAGGATATTTGCACGTGTGAATGTAACGAATTTAGCCGGAATTCGAATATGGCTCTTCGAGTTCTTATTCTGAGCTGATATCCACTGCACCACAACACTCATATAATATATATATATATATATATGTGTGTGTGTGTGTGCGCACTATTTATGGCAATAAAGTCAATATACAGTTACTTACAATGACAATCAAGGCAAAGCAAGTAATCAGCAGTCCGGAAATTTATTATTAAAATGGTTCCGGTTAATAATATTAAAATGTTATTGTAAACAAAAGTAAATTATTGATACTATTCAAACTGCAAGCCACCTGCTTTATTTCATTCCCTACAACATGAGAGATTGCTTTGACAAATCACATGACACAAATGGTCCTGACAGCTTAAGTCTGCAAATGCATCTCGAATAAATTGTTTGAGGCCATGGATATTTCTTGGTTTCTTTGAAAAAAATAGAATATTTTGATAATTCCCCCATAAGTAATTCTCTAGTGACTCTGTTGCCACCATATATATATATATATATATATATATATATATACACACACACACACACACACACACACACACACAAAAACATGTGGTGTAGATACAGAAGAATCCAAAGGAGTATCCTGTACATAAAGTGGAAGCTAGGAGAGCTCTAAATATATATGTATATAAATACATATAGAGCAAATATATATAAAAATCAAGATACGTTATTCCATGGTTAAGTGGATGTATAGGCCTATTTCAGGCGAACCATCATCATCTTCCGTCTTTATTGTACAGAAGATTTTACACGAATATATTGTAATAGTTGTTACAATGGTTTATAAAAGCATAGTATCACTACACAAAAATTTTCATGTTTCGAATCTGAACCACTCCTGTTCGGGTGATATGTTGAACTCTCTTGTGCAGTGATACTATGCTTTTATAAACCATTGTAATAACTATTTCAATATTAAGTTCTACTCTTTATCGAGCACTCTTTATAAAAGTAAATGCTTTGACAGTGGATTTTAATGTACGTGATCTTTCACTTTCTTGCTATATATATATATATATATATATATATGCCATCAGTCGGCGACTCTAAAATGTGTGTGTGTGTATATATATATATATATATATATATACACACACACACACACACACACACACACACACACACATTTTAGAGTCGCCGACTGATGGCATTTCGGTCGGGTTTCAATCCTGGGTAAAAAAAAAAAATAATCGGACTCTAACCTTACTGATGAGCTGTGAAACAGATCTGTCTGCGGATGGACTATATATATATATATATATATATATATATATATATATATACACACTCTTGATCAAAACTAACAAGGCCTGTCTGTTTAATTTTTCTATTGTATTTTTTCAATTTTTGAATAAATTGTGGATAAATTGACTAAGCGCATACGTTTTCATTTATGACACCTGATGTCACTATAGACTATTTCAATCATTACAAACATTCATAACTTTTGTTACTTTGACAGAACCTGCTTTTTCTTTCGTTTAATATTCTCTTAAAATATATTCCAGTTTCCAGATTTAATGGATACTTTAAGTTCCCTTTATCAACTTCTTGATGCTCGAATGGCAATGTTTACAAAGTTGACTCGATTACAAGGAAAACTAAGTTTGTTGCTGTCTCAGGTAAGTGTTGTTCTTGGACTTGATTTTACAAGCATCTATCTTTCGGTATTGTCTGGTTGGTCTTGTTTGCTAAATGAGACACAGTTTTGGTTAGATGTTGGGATGTCATGGATCTTTTATATATATATATATATATATATATATATGTGTGTGTGTGTGTGTGTTGCTTAACAATAATACTTTGAATCATCAATGACTAGAATCTGGTGCAGAAACTGACCAGTCATTAAATAAAAAAAAAAATGCCAAAAGACTTGGGCCCATGTTTACAATTTTGTTGATTAGGGAAACCAAATCAAGTCAAATCAAAACCCTTATATGCCCATTAGGGCTAAGATTTTTTTGTAAAATAATCGATTTCCTGTATCATAATTTAATGAATTTTTAATGAGAAAATAATGAATGGTTTAATTCAGCTTACATTGTTCGGACTATTGTTCTCATTTTTATTGCCATTATTAATAATAGATTCGAACAAAAGTCTGAAGAGTGTAAATACTACTTTGTCTCAGAAGTATCGACAAATATTAATTCAGTTTATTATTTAAAACTGTTATTCCTAACACAAATTTTAAAAATATTATATAATCATAGAAGTGCTCTGATTTTCTGGAGCCATCTAGAAGATTGTTTTATTTGTGGGGTTTTATGTTATGTTGTAGCCATAAAATATGAAATGCATTAAAAATACATAAAATCTTATCCAAATTATGTCATTAGCAAATTGAAAAATAAAGCTTCTGTTTTTGTTATTATTGCCCTTATTTCGTATCTGATAAAATAAAATTTTCAGTTTGGGGGTGACCTTTTTGAAGAACAAGAATAATGCCTTTTTTATTACTTTTAAGCAAAATTTATGACACGGGAAGATAGGGTTACAAAAATGTCATAACTTTAATTCGCATAAAATTAATTTAATTTAATAAACGCAATTAAAACAGTCAGTCAGTTAAATGCCATACGTGATACACGCTTTGGGCGATCTTGTCTCGAAAGAGACATGACTTACTGAGCAGAAGAATATCGCGCAGTAGGTTGCCATTGCTTTCTGCGGTAAGACTGGTTGCCACCCAAGGTTATATGACCCAACCCGTCCCATTATTTGACTCCTAACTAGAGGGGAAGAGATGTATTATATAAATAAGTAGTAATTAGTGGGAAATCAGTTTATTACTTTATAACATTATAAAACTGATCCCCCACTTCATGACCAGTAGAAGCCTTAATCATGTTTCCAACTATTCAGTCAGTCACTTAAGTGCCATACGTGATACACGTTTTGGGCAACCATCTCCCGAAAGAGACATGACTGACTGGGCAGAAGATTATCCCGCAGTAGGTTGCCATTGCTTTCTGCAGTAGACTGGTTGCCATCCAAGGCTAAAGAACCCAATCTGTCCTATTATTTAACTCATAACTGGAGGGAAGTGATGGATTAATGCCTATCCCAAGAGTATTTGCGCGTAAGTGAATGCAAGAAATTCAACTGGAATTCAAACTTGGCACCCCGCGATCTGTCAGATGGTTGGTCTGCCTTGGTTACATCAGCCCAACTGGTGCTATCCTCTTTCACCGGTTTGTCCGCTAAGATCATGTAGATCTCAATTGGAGTCTTTGGGATTGGTTGCATTCAATATAGTGCGTCCTCTTCAACATTATGGGTGGCCCCACAGGAATTGGAACCGCAGATGACTTTTGCTCTTGGGAACACAAGGATAAGTAAGCCCTATACTATGACGATGACCAAATGTATTTTGCGCTAGATATAAGAGTGAACAGTTATCAAATGTACTACTTTGACTTATTATTTTAATGACGAATCAATAAATAAAGGAAAAGAAGAAAAAATAAAAGAATAAAATTATTACTAAATAAATTTTTTTTTTCTAAAAGAATAAATATGAGATCATTATCGTCAAATGTCCGTTTTACAGCTGTATGCCCTTACTGACACCAACCAGTTTAGGAGATTTTTATCAAGACACCATCTCTAGCATGATTACCTACCAAGGTTTGAGAGTTCCGCCTACTCTTTCCTACACAGTAGGTGAAGAGATTTCCTTCTCTTAGATGAGTTGGTATCCCAAGCTAAAAATTCTTCCCCACCCTAATTTTTTGTTATTCTCTTAAATGACTCCAGTTTCCTTAAAAGTAAAACCGTTTTTAACAATGTCATAATTAGCGAAAGGCAAACGATTCTTCCGACTTGAGATGTTTTTCTTTGAAGTAAACCGTTTCTATCAAGTTGCGACAATTAATGCAAAGGCAACTGTATCTTCCGACTTGAGATGTTTTTCTTTGAAGTAAAAAACTGCTCTTTTATCAAGGCGTGTAATTAATGCAAAAGGCAACTGTATCTTCCGACTTGAGATGTTTTTCTTTGGAAGTAAAACCGTTTCTACCAAGTTGCCATAATTAATGCAAAGGCAACTGTATCTTCCGACTTGAGATGTTTTTCTTTGAAGTAAAACCGTTTCTATCAAGTTGTGATAATTACGTAAAAAGGCAACTGTATCTTCCTGACTTGAGATGTTTTTCTTTGAAGTAAAACCGTTTTCATCAAGTTGCGATAAAATTAATGCAAAGGCAACTGTATCTTCCGACTTGAGATGTTTTTCTTTGAAGAAACTGTTTCTATCGTTGCGATAATTAATGCAAGCAGCAACTGTATCTTCCGACTTGAGATGTTTTTCTTTGAAGTAAAACCGTTTCTATCAAGTTGTGATAATTAGCGAAAGGCAACTGCATCTTCCGACTTGAGATGTTTTTCTTTGAAGTAAAACCGTTTCTATCAAGCTGCGGGCAATTAATGCAAAGGCAACTGTATCTTTCCGACTTGAGATGTTTTTCTCTTTGAAGTAAAACCGTTTCTATCAAGTTGTGACAATTAATGCAAAGGCAACTGTATTCTTCCGACTTGAGATGCTTTTCTGGAAGTAAAACCGTTTCTATCAAGTTGCAATTAAATGCAAAAGGCAACTGTATCTTCCGACTTGAGATGTTTTTCTTTGGAAGTAAAACTGTTTCTATCAAGTTGCGTACAATTAATGTAAAAGGTAACTGTATCTTCCGACCTGAGATGTTTTTCTTTGAAGTAAAACCGTTTCTATCAAGTTGTGGAGCAATTAATGCAAAGGCACCCATCTTCCGACTTGAGATGTTTTTCTTTGAAGTAAAACTGTTTCTATCAAGTTGCGATAATTAATGGAAAGGCAACTGTATCTTCCGACTTGAGATGTTTTTCTTTGGAAGTAAAACCGTTTCTATCAAGTTGCGATAATTAATTTTAAAAGGCAACTGTATCTTCCGACTTGAGATGTTTTTCTTTGGAAGTAAAACTGTTTCTATCAATAGGATAATTAATGCAAAAGGCAACTGCATTTTCCGACTTGAGATGTTTTTCTTTGAAGCAAAACCGTTTCTATCAAGTTGCGATAATTAATGCAAAGGCAACTGTATTCTTCCGACTTGAGATGTTTTTTCTTGAAGTAAAACCGTTTTATCAAGTTGTGATAATTAATGCAAAGGCAACTGCATTTTCCGACTTGAGATGTTTTTCTTTTTTGAAGTAAAACTGCTTTACTGTCATGGCAATTAGCCTAAAAGGCAACTGTATCTTCTGACTTGAGATGTTTTTCAAAGTAAAACTGTTTCTATCAAGCGTGGCAATTACCCAAAGAATTGCATCTTCCGACTCTGAGATGTTTTTCTTTAAGTGAAACTGTTTCTATCAAGTTGCGATAATTAATGTGAAAAGGCAACTGTATCTTCCGACTTGAGATGTTTTTCTTTGGAAGTAAACCGTTTCTATCAAGTTGTGACAAATTAATGCAAAGGCAACTGCATCTTCCGACTCTGAGATGTTTTGGAAGTAAAACTGTTTCATCAAGTTGCGAAGTAATTAATGTGCCACAACTGTATTCGACTTGAGATGTTTTTCTTTGGAAGTAAAACCGTTTCTATCAAGTTGTGACAATTAATGCAGAAAGGCAACTGTATCTTCCGACTTGAGATGTTTTTCTTTGAAGTAAAACTGTTTCTATCAAGTTGCGACAATTAATGGCAAGGCAACTGTATCTTCCGATTTGGAGACAAGCTTCTTTCTTTGGTTAAACTGCCTTTATCAAGTTGCGATAATTACTGCAAGGCAACTGTATCTTCCGACTTGAGATGTTTTTCTTTGAAGTAAAACCGTTTCTATCAAGTTGCGACAATTAAGAAAATAACTGTATCTTTCCGACTTGAGATGTTTTTCTTTGAAGTAAAACCGTTTCTATCAAGCGGTATACCACGCGCAACTGCATCTTCCGACTTGAGATGTTTTTCTTTGGAAGTAAAACTGTTTCTATCAAGTTGCTACAATTAACGGTAAAGGCAACTGTATCTTCCGGACTTGGAGATGTTTTTCTTTGAAGTAAAACTGTTTCTACTGTTGCGACACTAATGCAAAGGCACTGTATCTTCCGACTTCTGAGATGTTTTTCTCTTTGAAGTAAAACCGGTTTCTATCAAGTTGTGACAATTAATGAAATACAACTGTATCTTCCGACCTGAGATGTTTTTCTTTGGAAGTAAAACTGTTTTTCATCAAGTTGCGACACCACGTAAAGGCAACTGTATCTTCCGACTTGAGATGTTTTTCTTTGGAAGTAAAACCGTTTCTATCAAGTTGCGTAAGGCAATTAATGCAAAGGCAACTGTACCTCTCGACTTGAGATGTTTTTCTTTGGAAGTAAACCGTTTCTATCAAGTTGCTACCGACGTAAAAGGCAACTGTATCTTTTCCGACTTGAGATGTTTTTCTTTGGAAGTAAAACCGTTTCTATCAAGTTGCGGGCATCAATAAAGGCAACTGTATCTTCCGACTTGAGATGTTTTTCTTTGGAAGTAAAACTGTTTTCATCAAGTTGTGATAATTAATGCAAAGCAACTGTATCTTCCGGACTCTGAGATGTTTTTCTTTGAAGTAAAACTGTTTTCACTGAGTTGCGAGCACCACGGTATAACTGTATCTTCCGACTTGAGATGTTTTTCTTTGAAGTAAAAACCGTTTTCATCGTGTTGGACATTAATGTGTACAACAGAAACTGTATCTTCCGACGGAGATGTTTTTCTTTGAAGTAAAACCGTTTCTATCAAGTTGCGATAATTAATGCAAAGGCAACTGTATCTTCCGACTTGAGATGTTTTTCTTTGGAAGTAAAACTGTTTTATCAAGTTGCAGAGAACACGAAAGGCAACTGTATTCGGGACGGAGATGTTTTTCTTGAAGTAAAACCGTTTTCATCAAGTTGTGACAATTAATGCATAACTGTATTCGACTTGAGATGTTTTTTTCTTGGAAGTAAAATCGTTCTATCAAGTTGCCATAATTAATGTGAAAGGCAACTGTATCTTCCGTACTTGAGACGTTTTTCTTTGGAAGAAACTGTTTCTATCAAGTTGTGATAATTGGAATGCAAAGGCAACTGTATCTTCCGACTTGAGATGTTTTTCTTTGGAAGTAAAACCGTTTCTATCAAGTTATGAAGAATTAATGCAAAGGCAACTGTATCTTCCGACTTGAGATGTTTTTCTTGGAAGTAAAACCGTTTCTATCAAGTTGCGATAATTAATGCAAAGGCAACTGTATCTTCTCCGATCTGTATATTTTTCTTTGGAAGTAAAACTGTCATCTTCAAAAGCACCATAATTAATGCAAAGGCAACTGTATCTTCCGACTTGCAGATGTTTTTCTTTGAAAGTAAACCGTTTCTATCAAGTTGCGTTAACAATGTGTGTTGGCAATTCTATCTTCCGCCCTAGACAGTTTTTCTTTGGAAGTAAAACCGTTTCTTATCAAGTTGCGATAATTAATGCAAAGGCAACTGTATCTTCCGACTTGGAGATGTTTTTCTTGAAGTAAAACTGTTTCTATCAAGTTGCGATAATTATTGTTTTTAAAGGCAACTGTATCTTCCGACTTGAGATGCTTTTCTGAAGTAAAACTGTTTTGTCAAGTTGCGATAATTAATGCAAAGGCAACTGTATCTTCCGACTTGAGATGTTTTTCTTTGGAAGTAAACCGTTTCTATCAAGTTGCGACCAATGCAAAGGCAACTGTATCTTCCGACTTGAGATGTTTTTCTTGAAGTAAAACTGTTTCTATCGTTGCTATAATTAATGCAAAGGCAACTGTATCTTCCGACTTGAGATGTTTTTCTTTGGAAGTAAAACCGTTTCTATCAAGTTGCGATAATTAATGCAAAGGCAACTGTATCTTCCGACTTGAGATGTTTTTCTTTGGAAGTAAAACCGTTTCTGATTGCTAAGAATGCTGACAAAGGTACCTGTATCTTCCGACTTGAGATGTTTTTCTTTGGAAGTAAAACCGTTTCTATCAAGTTGCGATAATTAATGCAAAGTACTGTATCTTCCGACTTGAGATGTTTTTCTTTGGAAGTAAACTGTTTCTAATGTTTGCATAATTAATGCAAAGGGAAAAATTGTATCTTTCCGACTACAGGATAAGCTTTTTCTCTTTGGAAGTAAAACCGTTTCTATCTGTTGTATAATTAATGCAAAGGCAACTGTATCTTACGACTCTTGAGATGTTTTTCTTTGGAGTAAAACCGTTTCTATCAAGTTGCGATAATTAATGCAAAGGCAACTGTATCTTCCGACTGAGATGTTTTTCTTTGGAAGAAAACCAGTTTCTACTAAGTTGCCATACTGTACGGCACCAAAATTCTAATTTGAGATGTTTTCTTTGGAAGTAAAACTGCTTCTATCAAGCTATATAATTAATGCAAAGGCAACTGTATCTTCCGACTTTGAGATGTTTTCTTGGAAGTAAAACTGTTTATCAAGTTGCGATAATTAATGGAAGGCAACTGTATCTTCCGACTTGAGATGTTTTTCTTTGGAAGTAAAACCGTTTCTACTAAGCTGCGATAATTAATGCAAAGGCAAATCTACTTTCCGACTTGAGATGTTTTTCTTTAAGGAACTGTTTCTATCAAGTTGCGATAATTAATGCAAAGGCAACTGTATCAATTTTATATTTTTCTTTGGAAGTAAACCGTTTCTATCAAGTTGCGATAATAATGGCATCTTATCTTTCCTACTGAGATGTTTTTCTTGGTAAGTAAAACCGTTTATCAAGTTAGCATATCTAATGCAAAGCAATATATCTTCCCGACTTGAGATGTTTCTTTCTTTGAAGCAAACCGTTCTATCAAGTTGCGATAATTAATGCAAAGGCAACTGTATCTTCCCACTTGAGATGTTTTTCTTTGTAGTTAAAACCGTTTCTATCAAGTTGCGATAATTAATGCAAAGGCAACTGTCTTTCCAGATTCTGAGATGCTGCTTTTAAAAACTGTTTCTATCAAGTTGTTGTATAATTAATTACTAAAAGGCAACTGTATCTTCCGACTTGAGATGCTTTGAAGTAAAACTGTTTCTATCAAGTTGCGATAATATAATGTGCAAAGGCACTGTATCTTCCGACTTGAGATGTTTTTCTCTTTGGAAGGGAAACCGTTTCTATCAAGTTGCGATAATTAATGCAAAGGCAACTGTATCTTCCGACTTGACAGTTTTTCTTTGGAAGTAAAAACTGCTTCATCTAAGGCATAATTAATGCAAAGGCAATCTTATCTTCCCACTTGGAGATGCTTCTTTCTTGGAAGTTAAAAACCGTTTCACTGCTACATAATTAATGCAAAGGCAACTGTATCTTCCGACTTGAGATGTTTTCTTTGCGAAAACTGTTTTCATCTTGTTGCTAATTAATGCAAAGGCAACTGTATCTTCCGACTCTGAGATGGTTTTTCTAAGGAAACCATTTCTCATCAAGTTGTGATAATTAATGGGCAGAACTGTATCTTACTAATTTTCTGAGATGTTTTCTTGGGAAGTAAAACTGTTTCTATCAGTTACATAATTAATGCAAAGGCACCATTCTCCACTGAGATGTTTTCTTTGGAAGTGAAACTGCTTCTATCATTGCGATAATTAATGCAAGCAACTGTATCTTCCGACTTGAGATGTTTTCTTGGAAGTAAAACCGTTTCTATCAAGTTGCTATAATTAATGAAGCAACTGTATCTTCCGACTTGAGATGTTTTCTTTGAAGTAAAACTGTTTCTATCAAGTTGCGATAATTAATGCAAAGGCAACTGTATCTTCCGACTTGAGATGTTTTTCTTTAGCAACCGCCTTTTATCAGTTGCGATAATTAATGCAAAGGCAACTGCATTCGGCTCTGAGATGTTTTTCTTTGGAAGTAAACCGTTTCTATCAAGTTGCGATAATTAATGCAAAGGCAACTGTATCTTCCGACTTGAGATGTTTTTCGGAAGTAAAAACCGTTTCTATCAAGTTGTGATAATTAATGCAAAGGCAACTGTATCTTCCGACTTGAGATGTTTTTCTTTGGAAGTAAAACTGTTTCTTAATTAAGTTGCGATAATTAATGCAAAGGCAACTGTATCTTCCGACTTGAGATGTTTTTCTTTGGAAGTAAAACCGTTTCTATCAAGTTGCGATAATTAATGCAAAGGCAACGTATTCTTCCGACTTGAGATGTTTTTCTTTGGAAGTAAAACCGTTTCTATCAAGTTGCGATAATTAATGCAAAGGCAACTGTATCTTCCGACTTTGAGATGTTTTTCTTGAAGTAAAACTGTTTCTATCAAGTTGCGATAATTAATGCAAAGGCAACTGTATCTTCCGACTTGATGGTTTTTGGAAGTAAACCGTTTCTATCAAGTCTGTATAATTAATGCAAAGGCAACTGTATCTTCCGACTTGAGATGTTTTTCTTTGAAGTAAAAACCGTTTCTATCAAGTTGCGATAATTAATGCAAAGGCAACTGTATCTTCCGACTTGAGATGTTTTTCTTTTGGAAGTAAACCGTTTCTACTGGTGCCAAGGAAGGAATTAATGCAAAGGCACTGTATCTTCCGACTTGAGATGTTTTTCTTTGGAAGTAAAACCGTTTCTATCAAGTTGTGATAATTAATGCAAAGGCAACTGTATCTTCCGACTTGAGATGTTTTCTCTTGGAAGTAAAACCGTTTCTATCAAGTTGCGATAATTAATGTAAAGGTCTGTATCTTCCACTAGATGTTTTTCTTTTGGAAGTAAAACCGTTTCTATCAAGTTTGCGATACCAATGCAAAGGCAACTGTATCTTCCGATTCTGAGATGTTTTCTTTGAAGTAAAACCGTTTCTATCAAGTTGTGATAATTAATGCAAAGGCAACTGTATCTTCCGACTTGAGATGTTTTCTTGGGAAGTAAAACCGTTTCTATCAAGTTGCGATAATTAATGCAAAGGCAACTGTATCTTCCGACTTGGAGATGTTTTTCTGGAAGTAAAACTGTTTCTATCAAGTTGCGATACTAATGCAAAGGCAACTGTATCTTCCGACTTGAGATGTTTTTCTTTGAAGTAAAACTGTTTCTATCAAGTTGTGATAATTAATGCAAAGGTACAACTGTATCTTCCACTTGAGATGTTTTCTTAAGTAAAACCGTTCTCACGAAGGCATAATTAATGCAAAGGCAACTGTATCTTCCGACTTGAGATGTTTTTCTTTGGAAGTAAACCGTTTCTATCAAGTTGTGATAATTAATGCAAAGGCAACTGTGGTCTTTCCCGATTCTGAGATGTTTTTCTTTGGAAGTAAACCGTTTCTATCAAGTTGCGATAATTAATGCAAAGAACTGTATCTTTTCTCCCGACTTGAGATGTTTTTCTTTGGAAGTAAAACTGTTTCTATCAAGTTGCGATAATTAATGCAAAGGCAACTGTATCTTCCGACTTGAGATGTTTTTCTTTGGAAGTAAAACGTTTCTATCAAGCTGTGATAATTAATAAAAGGCACTGTGATTTTCCGACTTGAGATGTTTTTCTTTGAAGTAAAACCGTTTCTATCAAGTTGCGATAATTAATGCAAGTTGGCAACTGTATTCTTCCTAATTTTGAGATGTTTTTCTGAAGAAACTGTTTCTATCAAGTTGTGATAATTAATGCAAAGGCAACTGTATCTTCCGACTTGAGATGTTTTTCTTGAAGTAAAACTGCTTCTATCAAGTTGTAGGCAATTAATGCAAAGGCAACTGTATCTACATTCTGAGATGTTTTTCTTTGGAAGTAAAACCGTTTCTATCAAGTTGTGATAATTAATGCAAAGGCAACTGTATCTTCCGACTTGAGATGTTTTTCTTTGGAAGTAAACCGTTTCTATCAAGTTGCTAACAATGCAAAGGCAACTGTATCTTCCGATTTGGAGATGTTTTTCTTTGGAAGTAAAACCGTTTCTATCAAGTTGCGATAATTAATGCAAAGGCAACTGTATCTTCCGACTTGAGATGTTTTTCTTTGAAGTAAAACCGTTTCTATCAAGTTGTGATAATTAATGCAAAGGCAACTGTATCTTCCGACTTGGAGATGTTTTTCTTTAAAGTGAAAACGTTTCTATCAAGTTGCGATAATTAATGCAAAGGCAATCAATTTTCCGACTTGAGATGTTTTTGAAGTAAAAACCGTTTCATCAAGTTGCGATAATTAATGCAAAGGCAACTTATCTTCCACTTTAAGATGTTTCTTTTGAAGTAAAAACTGTTTCATCAAGTTGCGATAATTAATGCAAAGGCAATGGTATCTCCCGATCGAGATGTTTTTCTTTGAAGCAAAACCGTTTCTATCAAGTTGTGATAATGAATGCAAAGGCAACTGTATTTCCTCCACTGAGATGTTTTTCTTTGGAAGTGAAAACTGTTTATCAAGTTGCGATAATTAATGCAAAGGCAACTGTATCTTCCGACTTGAGATGTTTTTCTTTGGAAGTAAAACGTTTCTGACTAGTTTAGTACTACTGCAAAGGCACCGTATCTTCCGACTCTGAGATGTTTTTCTGAAGTAAACCGTTTCTATCAAGTTGTGATAATTAATGCAAAGGCAATCATATCTTCCCGACTTGAGATGTTTTTCTTTGAAGAAACTGCTTCTATCAAGCTGCGATAATTAATGCAAAGGCAACTGTATCTTCCGACTTGAGATGTTTTTCTTTGGAAGTAAAAACTGTTTTACTGCTACATAATTAATGCAAAGGCAACTGTCTTCCTGACTTTGAGATGTTTTTCTTGGAAGTAAACCGTTTCTATCAAGTTGTGATAATTAATGCAAAGGCAACTGTATCTTCCGGCTCCCTGAGATGTTTTTCTTGGAAGTAAACCGTTTCTATCAAGTTACAGAATTAAATGCAAAGGTAAATCTATCTTCCGACTTGAGATGTTTTTCTTTGGAAGTAAAATGTTTCTATCAAGTTGTGATAATTAATGTAAAAGGCAAATCATCTTTCCGACTGAGATGTTTTTCTTTGGAAGTAAAACCGTTTCTATCAAGTTGCATAATTAACTGCAAAGGCAACTGTATCTTCCGACTCTGAGGAGGCTTTTTCTTTGGAAGTAAACCAAGCCATCAAGCGTTACAATTAATGCAAAGGCAACTGTATCTTCCGACTTGAGATGTTTTTCTTTGGAGCAAAACTGTTTTTATCAAGTTGTGATAATTAATGCAAAGGCAACTGTATCTTCCCACTTCTGAGATGTTTTTCTTTGGAAGTAAAAACCGTTTCTATCAAGTTGCGATAATTAATGCAAAGGCAACTGTATCTTCCGACTTGAGATGTTTTTCTTTGGAAGTAAAACCGTTTCTATCAAGTTGTGATAATTAATGCAAAGGCAACTGTATTTTCCGACTGAGATGTTTTTCTTGAAGTAAAACCATTGTTTCTATCAAGTTATGAAAATTAATGCAAAGGCAACTGTATCTTCCGACTTGAGATGTTTTTCTTTGGAAGTAAAACCGTTTCTATCAAGTTGTGATAATTAATGCAAAAGGCAACTGTATCTTTCCGACTTGAGATGTTTTTCTTTGGAAGAAACCGTTTCTATCAAGTTGCGATAATACGCAAGGCAACTGTATCTTCCACTTCATGTTTTTCTTTGGAAGTAAACCGTTTCTATCAAGTTGCGATAATTAATGCAAAGGCAACTGTATCTTTCCGACTTGAGATGTTTTTCTTTGAAGTAAAACTGTGTTTCTATCAAGTTGTGATAATTAATGCAAAGGCAATCAGATTCTTCCCACTTGAGATGTGTTTCTTTCAAAGTAAAACCGTTTCTATCAAGTTGCGATAATTAATGCAAAGGGCAGCAACTGTATCTTCCGACTCTGAGATGTTTTCTTGGAAGTAAAACTGTTTCTATCAAGTTGCGATAATTAATGCAAGCAACTGTATTCGACTTGAGATGTTTTTCTGGAAGTAAAACCGTTTCTATCAAGTTGCGATAATTAATGCAAAGGTAACCTATCTTGATTTGAGATGTTTTTCTCTTTGAAGTAAAACCGTTTCTATCAAGTTGCGATAATTAATGCAAAGGCAACTGTATCTTCCGACTTGAGATGTTTTTCTTTGGAAGTAAAACCGTTTCTAATGCTTATATACTTAATGCAAAGGCAACTGTATCTTCCGACTGAGATGTTTTCTTTTGGAAGTGAAACTGTTTCTATCAAGTTGCGATAATTAATGCAAAGGCACCTATTCTGATTGAGATGTTTTTGAAGTAAAACTGTTTCTATCAAGTTGCTATAATTAATGCAAAGGCAACTGTATCTTCCGACTTGAGATGTTTTTCTTTGGAAGTAAAAACCGTTTCTATCAAGTTGCGATAATTAATGCAAAGGCAACTGTATCTTCCGACTTGAGATGTTTTTCTTGAAGTAAAACCGTTTCTATCAAGTTGCGATAATTAATGCAAAGGCAACTGTATCTTCCGACTTGAGATGTTTTTCTTTGAAGTAAAAACTGCTTCTATCAAGTTGCGATAATTAATGCAAAGGCAACTGTATCTTCCGACTTGAGATGTTTTTCTTTGGAAGTAAAACCGTTTCTATCAAGTTGCGATAATTAATGCAAAGGCAACTGTATTCTTCCACTTCTGAGATGTTTTTCTTTGGAAGTAAAACCGTTTCTATCAAGTTGCGATACCACTGCAAAGGCAACTGTATCTTCCACTGAGGATGTTTTCTTGGAAGTAAACCGTTTCTATCAAGTTGCGATAATTAATGCAAAGGCAACTGTATCTTCCGACTTGAGATGTTTTTCTTTGGAAGTAAAACCGTTTCTATCAAGTTGCGATAATTAATGCAAAGGCAACTGTATCTTCCGACTTGAGATGTTTTTCTTTGGAAGTAAAACCGTTTCTATCAAGTTGTGATAATTAATGCAAAGGCAACTGTATCTTCCGACTTGAGATGTTTTTCTTTGAAGTAAAACCGTTTCTATCAAGTTGCGATAATTAATGCAAAGGCAACTGTATCTTCCGACTTGAGATGTTTTCTGAAGTAAAACCTGTTTCTATCGTCATGAGAATAATGAAAAGTAAATCACATTCTCTCCACTTGAGATGTTTTTCTTTGGAAGTAAAACCGTTTCTATCAAGTTGCGATAATTAATGCAAAGGCAACTGTATCTTCCGACTTGAGATGTTTTTCTTTGGAAGTAAAACCGTTTCTATCAAGTTGCGATAATTAATGCAAAGGCAACTGCATTCTTCCGACTTGAGATGTTTTCTGGAAGTAAAACCGTTTCTATCAAGTTGCGATAATTAATGCAAAATAAAACTGTATCTTCCGACTTGAGATGTTTTTCTTTGGAAGTAAAAACTGCTCACTGCTGCACAATTAATGCAAAGGCAACTGTATCTTCCGACTTGAGATGTTTTTCTTTTAGCAAACCTGCTTCTATCAAGTTGCGATAATTAATGCAAAGGCAACTGTATCTTCCGACTTTTGGAGATGTTTTTCTTTGGAAGTAAAAACCGTTTCTATCAAGTTGTGATAATTAGTTTTTAAAATGGCAACTGTATCTTCCGACTGAGATGTTTTCTTGAAGTAAAACCGTTTCTATCAAGTTGCGATAATTAATGCAAAGGCAACTGTATCTTCCGACTTGAGATGTTTTTCTTTGGAAGCAAAACCGTTTCTATCAAGTTGTGATAATTAATGCAAAGGCAACTGTATCTTCCGACTTGAGATGTTTTTCTTGGAAGTAAAACGTTTCTATCAAGTTGCGATAATTAATGCAAAGGCAACTGTATCTTCCGACTTGAGATGTTTTTCTTTGGAAGTAAAACCGAAGTCATCAAGTTGCGATAATTAATGCAAAGGCAACTGTATCTTCCGACTTGAGATGTTTTTCTTTGGAAGTAAACCGTTTCTATCAAGTTGTGATAATTAATGCAAAGGCAACTGTATCTTCCGACTTGAGATGTTTTTCTTTGAAGTAAAACTGTTTCTATCAAGTTGCGATAATTAATGCAAAGGCAACTGTATCTTTCCGACTTGAGATATTTTTCTTTGAAGTAAAAACCGTTTCTATCAAGTTGCGATAATTAATGCAAAGGCAACTGTATCTTCCGAATTTGAGATGTTTTTTGTGTTAAAACCGTTTCTATCAAGTTGCGATAATTAATGCAAAGGCAACTGTATCTTCCGACTTGAGATGTTTTTCTTTTGGAAGTAAAACTGTTTCTATCAAGTTGCGATAATTAATGCAAAGGCAACTGTATCTTCCCGACTTGAGATGTTTTTCTTTGGAAGTAAGAAACTGTTTCTATC
Organism: Ascarosepion bandense; assembly: GCA_037127315.1. NCBI lineage: Eukaryota > Metazoa > Mollusca > Cephalopoda > Sepiida > Sepiidae > Ascarosepion > Ascarosepion bandense. Next base: position 3,087,832 of record JBBBDQ010001872.1, read on the forward strand.
AAGTTGCGATAATTAATGCAAAGGCAACTGTATCTTCCGATTCTGAGATGTTTTTCTTTGAAGTAAAACCGTTTCTATCAAGTTGCGATAATTAATGCAAAGGCAACTGTATCTTCCGACTTGAGATGTTTTTCTTTGGAAGTAAAACCGTTTCTATCAAGTTGCGATAATTAATGCAAAGGCAACTGTATCTTCCGACTTGAGATGTTTTTCTTTGGAAGTAAAACCGTTTCTATCAAGTTGCGATAATTAATGCAAAGGCAACTGTATCTCGACTTGAGATGTTTTTCTTTGAAGTAAAAACCGTTTCTATCAAGTTGCGATAATTAATGCAAAGGCAACTGTATCTTCCGACTTGAGATGTTTTTCTTAAGGCAAACCGTTTCTATCAAGTTGCGATAATTAATGCAAAGGCAACTGCATTCTTCCACTTGAGATGTTTTTCTTTGGAAGTAAAAACTGCTTCTATCAAGTTGCGATAATTAATGCAAAGGCACTAGATTTTCCGATTTGAGATGTTTTTCTTTGAAGTAAAACCGTTTCTATCAAGTTGCGATAATTACATTTTAAAAGGCAACTGTATCTTCCGACTTGAGATGTTTTTCTTTGGAAGTAAAAACCGTTTCATCTAGTTGCGATAATTAATGCAAAGGCAACTGTATCTTCCGACTTGAGATGTTTTTCTTTTGAAGTAAAACTGTTTATCAAGTTATGAATTAATGCAGAGGCAACTGTATCTTCCGACTTTAGATGTTTTTCTTTGGAAGTAAAACCGTTTCTATCAAGTTGTGATAATTAATGCAAAGGCAACTGTATCTTCCGACTTGAGATGTTTTTCTTGGGCAAAACTGCTTCTAGCCTTGGAAAGCCAGTATAATTAATGCAAGGCAACTGTATCTTCCGACTTGAGATGTTTTTCTTTGGAAGTAAAACCGTTTCTAATGTTGCGATAATTAATGCAAAGGCAACTGTATCTTTCCGACTTGAGATGCTTTTCTCTTTGAAGTAAAAACTGTTTCACCAAGGTTAGCAATTAATGCAAAGGCAACTGTATCTTCCGACTTGAGATGTTTTTCTTTGGAAGTAAAACCGTTTCTATCAAGTTGCGATAATTAATGCAAAGGCAACTGTATCTTCCGACGATGTTTTTCTTTGAAGTAAAACCTCGTTTTACTGTTGCGATAATTAATGCAAAGGCAACTGTATCTTCCGAATTTGAGATGTTTTTCTTTGGAAGTGTTCAAGCCGTACCAAGTTGCGACAATTAATGCAAAGGCAACTGTATCTTCCGACTTGAGATGTTTTCTAAGTAAAAACCGTTTCTATCAAGTTGCGATAATTAATGCAAAGGCAACTGTATCTTCCGACTTGAGATGTTTTTCTTTGAAGTAAAACCGTTTCTATCAAGTTGCGATAATTAATGCAAAGGCAACTGTATCTTCCGACTTGAGATGTTTTTCTTTGGAAGTAAACCGTTTCTATCAAGTTGCGATAATTAATGCAAAGGCAACTGTATCTTCCGACTTGAGATGTTTTTCTTTGGAAGTAAAACTGTTTCATCAAGTTGCGATAATTAATGTGAAGGCAATCAGATTTTCCTACTCTGAGATGTTTTCTTTGGAAGTGCAAAAACCGTTTCTATCAAGTTGCGATAATTAATGCAAAGGCAACTGTATCTTCCGACTTGAGATGTTTTCTTGGAAGGTAAACCGTTTCTATCAAGTTGCCATAATTAATGCAAAAGGCAACTTATTCTCCAGACTTGAGATGTTTTTCTTTGAAGTAAAACTGCTTCTTATCAAGTTGCGATAATTAATGCAAAGGCAACTGTATCTTCCGACTTGAGATGTTTTTCTCTTTGGAAGTAAAACCGTTTCTATCAAGTTGCGATAATTAATGCAAAGGCAACTGTATCTTCCGACTTGAGATGTTTTTCTCTTGAAGTAAAGAAGCTTTCTATCAAGTTGCTAAGAATAATGAAGTAACTGGATCTTTCCGACTTGAGATGTTTTTCTTTGGAAGTAAACCGTTTCTATCAAGTTGCGATAATTAATGCAAAGGCAACTGTATCTTCCGACTTGAGATGTTTTTCTTTGGAAGTAAACCGTTTCTATCAAGTTGCGATAATTAATGCAAAGGCAACTGTATCTTCCGACTTGAGATGTTTTTCTTTGGAAGTAAAACCGTTTCTATCAAGTTGCGATAATTAATGCAAAGGCAACTGTATCTTCCGACTTGAGATGTTTTTCTTTTGGAAGTAAACGTTTCTATCAAGTTACCTATACTATTATTTTAAAGCAACTGTATCTTCCGACTTGAGATGTTTTTCTTTGGAAGTAAAACCGTTTCTATCAAGTTGTGATAATTAATGCAAGGCAACTGTATCTTCCGACTTGAGATGTTTGGAAGTAAAACCGTTTCTATCAAGTTGCGATAATTAATGCAAAGGCAACTGTATCTTTTCCCACTTGATGTTTTTCTTTAAAGTAAACCGTTTCTATCAAGTTGTGATAATTAATGCAAAGGTAACTGTATCTTCCGATTCTGAGATGTTTTTCTTTGGAAGTAAAACCGTTTCTATCAAGTTGCGATAATTAATGCAAAGGCAACTGTATCTTCCGACTCTGAGATGTTTTTCTTTTTGGAAGTAAACCGTTTCTATCAAGTTGTGATACTAATGCAAAGGCAACTGTATCTTTCCACTTTGAGATGTTTTTCTTTGGAAGTAAAACCGTTTCTATCAAGTTGTGATAATTAATGCAAAGGCAACTGTATCTTCCCGACTTGAGATGTTTTTCTTTGGAAGTAAAACCGTTTCTATCAAGTTGGCATAATTAATGCAAAGGCAACGGTATCTTCCACTGAGATGTTTTCAAGTAAACCGTTTCTATCAAGTTGCGATAATTAATGCAAAGGCAACTTATTCCGACTTGAGATGTTTTTCTTTGGAAGTAAACCGTTTCTATCAAGTTGCGATAATTAATGCAAAGGCAACTGTATCTTCCGACTTAGATGTTTTCTTTTGAAGTAAAACCGTTTCTATCAAGTTGCGATAATTAATGCAAAGGCAACTGTATCTTCCGACTTGCTAGAGATGTTTTTTCTTGAAGTAAAACCGTTTCTATCAAGTTGCGATAATTATTTTGCAAAGGCAATCAGCCTCCTACTGAGATGTTTTTTCTTTGAAGTAAAACTGTTTCTATCAAGTTGTGATAATTAATGCAAAGGCAACTGTATCTTCCGACTTGAGATGTTTTTCTTTGGAAGTAAAACCGTTCTCATCAAGTTGCGATAATTAATGCAAAGGCAACTGTATCTTCCGACTTGAGATGTTTTTCTTTGGAAGTAAACCGTTTCTACTGGCTGCGATAATTAATGCAAAGGCAACTGTATCTTCCGACTTGAGATGTTTTTCTTTGGAAGTAAAACCGTTTCTATCAAGTTGGGTTATATAATTACTAAAGGCAACTGTATCTTCCGACTTGAGATGTTTTTCTTTGAAGTAAAAACTGCTTTCTAATGTTACATGAATAATGTAGCAACTGTATCTTCCGACTCTGAGATGTTTTTCTTTGAAGTAAAACCGCGTTTCTATCAAGTTGCGATAATTAATGCAAAGGCAACTGTATCTTCCGACTCTGAGATGTTTTTCTTTGGAAGTAAAACCGGTTTCTATCAAGTTGCGATAATTAATGCAAAGGCAACTGTATCTTCCGACTTGAGATGTTTTTCTTTGGAAGTAAAACCGTTTCTATCAAGTTGCGATAATTAATGCAAAGGCAACTGTATCTTCCGACTTGAGATGTTTTTCTTTGGAAGTAAACCGTTTCTATCAAGCTAAGAATACACGGCAAAAGGCAACTGTATCTTCCGACTTGAGATGTTTTTCTTTGGAAGTAAAACCGTTTCTATCGTTGCGATAATTAATGCAGAAACTGTTTTTCATCTTGAAAGACGAATGTGGAAGAAATAACAAAGGAAGAAATTAGGCTATTGAAGCCGTTAAAAAGGTCAGCAGCATACAACAAAGAATTTTCCTGTCTTTCAAAAGATGAAAATAATCTTTTAATAAACGAAATCAGCAAATTTTCAGATAAAATATGAAAGCATTAACCTTTATCATATAGATTTAACACCATACTGAATGTGATCCTGGGTATGACCGTAGACTGCATCTGGCAGCAAGGCCTCTGATTGGGAGGTTGTGAGGAGCATGGAACCGCCTCTTAATTGCTGTTGTTCCCAGGTCCACCCTGACCTGTAGTGGTAGCACCTGCTAGGGTTCCAGCTATGGGTAAATAGTTAACTCCCAAACCAGGGTCAAAATGCTATGAAGGTATTTACCAACAAAACATTTTTCAATGAAAAATATATTACCAACAAAACTTTAAAACTGACCCTTAAATGACCAAAATGGTTGATGGGTCGTTAAACCAAACCATACTGAACGTTAATTGTTAAAGATTGAGATTTGAAAAAGTTTATCTTCCATGTTTTTAGTGATTGCATTGTTTTTTTTCTCCTTAATGTCATAACAACCATGTATTCTTCATTTTCTTTCACTTCCAGGTTAAATCCCGTGACCAAGAGGAAGCTGGAGTCCAATACCATGACCAATCTGCTTTGCTCATGTATCAAGATGGTAAATATGGCTTACTGAAATTACCATGTTCCTTCAGGACGTTGTTGACCATGGCTCTCCACTACCTTTTATCTCTTCTTGTCGATCTTAGAAACATTTGTTCCTTTGCTATTTCTCTCCATTTGCACAAATTCATTGGTTATGTCCGTAATTCTCCAAGGCCTTCTTTCACTGTCTGCTGGGGCTTTAGAATACACCAACTGCACCTCTGCAGATGAGTTAGACCCCTCTAACAAGACCACCTGTTTGCAATGCGTGGTGATCTGTGATGCCTAAGAATTGGGCCCTGGTAGTTGTGGGCTTTGGGCATTAGGTTAAATACTTCTGTATTCCATCACACTACTTTGATCGTTACTTGGGATAGATAAGCGGTCAGAGGGCTTGATTTGATCACTCGGCTAGTTCATGACAAACCTTAGTACCATTGCACCTATCGAAAACACAATAACTCCACAAACTTGAAAAAGAAAAGAAAAACGTTAAACTCAGCAGCCATATTTTGTCGGTTTATACTCGAACGCAATGGCAAGGTTCAATCGGGTTATAACTTAAATGTATCCTCAAAAATTAAAACTTATATTCAACTTCACAGAAGTAGATGAAAAAAATTATTGATGACTATATATAAACACTTAACCTGAGTATACCATATCTTTTTGCCTGATATTCTTGGGTAAATGGGATTCTACCCCAACTGTCTCCCTTGATAGGGCTTTGAGGAGGGTGGGAGCAAGGATGATGAAAGAAAAAATCTATATAATATGGCAACAAAGAAAATAAAAAGACCCCTATATGAATCGCATTCTGATTCAGTCAGTTAAGTGCCATACGTGATACATGCTTGGGCGATCATGTCTTGAAAGAGACATGACTGACTGGGCAGATTATTATCCCGCAGTAGGTTGCCATTGCTTTCTGCGGTAGACTGGTTGCCGACCAAGGCTACAGAACACAATCTGTCCTGCTATTTAACCCATAACTGGAAGGAAGAGACGGATTAATACCTTTCCCAATGGTATTTGCGCGTAAGTGAAGACGATGGATTCAACTGGAGCTGTTTTATTAAAAACAGAATATCTACTTAAATACAGTATCGATAAAAAATAATGTTCAAACAATTCATTTCAAATTGTCGGTTGCTTATAACCAAGTTTCGTTAAAATTTGTTGATTTCCGTAACATGTTTTAATATATATATATATATATATATATATATATATATATAAAGAAAATCTCAACACGTTATTTCAAGTGGTTATAAACTGTAGTTCATTTTTATGAGCCAATTAGTTCATTTCATCAGACCTTACAATATTCCTTCCATTTGGTACAATTTATTTTTATTTTTATTTTTTTTCTATTTTCATTTTTCTATTTTCATTTTTATGTTTTATTTTTATCCTTTGCTTCAGTTAAAGATTCCGGCAAAAATGTTTTATACCAAATGAAAGGAATATTGAAAGGTCTGATGAAATGAGCTAATTAGTTCATAGAAATGAATTATAATTTATAACCACTTGAAATGGCGTGTTGAGTTTTCCTTTATAAATATAATATTGTTCTGGATAACATCCATTGAGCTCTCTATATAGATATAACACTATATTTTATGTTAAGTTAATCTTGTTGGATTATCCTCACCGTTTACCGACTGGGTATGTATGTATGTATGTGTGTATATATATATATATTGTCATCCGCAGACAGATCTGTTTCGCCGTATCACAGCTCATCAGTACAGTTAGACTCTGATTGCTTTTTTACCCATGATTGAAACCCGACCGAAATGGCATCAGTCGGCGACTCTACCCCTGGGCTATGGGTGTTCGGTGGAAGTAGGCAGACTTTTTAGCGCATATCATTATACGCGCCCAATAGCTAGAGTGCTCTAATTCATTTCACTGAATGAGCGATTGTGTCGCCTCAAGCAAGGCATTTTACTGCCACTCTTGAACAGGGGGTTACGTAGGTAAATTATGAGAAAGAGTGACAGGTTACAGGGGGTGTCAGGAAGAGGGTAGGAGAAGGATGAGAATACTGATGAGAGAGGATGTATGTTAGTGAGATAGATGACTATTGACTTTACATTTGAATTCTTGAAGATTGTATATGGCAATTAACATTCAAGCATGAAATACAGTCACCTCAGGGTGTTGATTTCAGTGTCCACTTTTACTCTATTCCTGATGTTCTACTTCAACACACAAATCTAGCATACCATAAAACTGTTTTATCATATATATCTCTTCAAGGAAATTTTTCTGGACACGTTCAGAATAAAGCCTCATAGAAAATCTGAAAGATCAAATAATATCACACCCCTTTGAGTTAGGTATCAGTCTTTGTTTTTTTTTTATACTGAAATGCCCTGCTGGTTTGGGCTTCAGAATACACTGGTAGCACCTCTGCAGCGTTGTAAGACCAGATAAGGCCACCCTTGATGTCTGGGGACAAGATCTTGGTGGTCTGGGTTACTTCCAGTTTCCAACACACCACTTTGGCCATTACCTGGGACAGGCCTTGGCCATTACCTGGGACAGGCCGGCAGTTGGGGAGACCCAATCTGATCAATTAGCTGGTAAGGTCAAGCTCTAACACCTGTAAAGATAGCAAATTGAATACTCTAAAGCAGTGATTCCCAAACTGGGGAGAGACTCCCCCGGGAGGGGATTTGAAGCTACTGGGAGGGCGGGGATTACACTACCTACTAAGTAAAAAAAATCTCAGATGAATTTTCTCATGTCTGAGAAAGAGAGAGAGAGAGCCTGTTGCAAACAAAAGTCCTTTTATTTGTTACCAACCGCTCTCTATGGCTATGCTTAGTTGTTACTAACTGCTCTCAATCCACTTCATTCTTTAACTAAAAGTTTATCAGTATATTTGTGCATTTGAAAAATAAATTAGTAAATAGTCTCAGTGTGTTTTCACTGCGCTTTCTCTCATACACATGAAAGGGGAAATCTGGATGGTTGAACTGGGTGTAGGGAGAAACGACAAAAAAGTTTGGGAGCCACTGGTTTAATGAAACTACCTAAATGAACTGGTGGATGAATAACAACTAATATATAAGCTTTAAAAGCTGCTGGCTAAGAATAGGTTTGTAGAGGGATTTAGACTTGGACCTGGCTGTTAACCATTCAGCTTGTTCACTAGTTTAGGTGCAAGTATACTGGTCTGTGTAGCCCTGACCTGTCAAGGCGATTGCTTTTTCCCCTTGACAAGTCCCAATGGTGGGCTCTAAGGTGAGTGGGGAGCACAGGCAATGAAAGTTAAATCCTAAAAAATTATGAATCAAAACAAAAAATCCAAGTGATATCTCTTGGACTCAGATTCCGAAAAAGAAATCAGACTTCCCAAGATTATTACTTTAGAGTCTTTGGGGGAAAACTCTTTTCATTGAAAAAATAATATCTCGTCAGATTAATCCAAAATCAGTCAGAAAGATGAGAGACGGCAATTTAATGGTGGAGATTGAAACAAGAAAACGGGGGGGGGGGGTCTTTAACGAAAATGAAGACCTTCCACAATGTGAGTATTAAAACTCTCCCTCATACAAGGGAGTTATTAGAATTAAAGAACACTCTCTGGCCACACCAGAAAAAAATCTTATCTACTTTGGGTAGCCAGGGAGTCACGGACTACCGAAGGATCATGATGAGAAGAAACGGTGGAAAAAAGACATATATCCTCACGTTCAATTCACCAAAAAGTGGAGACAAAATAGAATGTGTAGCAGTCAGTCAAAAAATTCCCTAAAAGAAATGCTTTCCAAGGGGAAATTCGATTTTCAGTGTGGAGGCTTATGCCATTAAATTGGCTTTAGACATCATTACCAAGAGCAAACTAAAGAACTTCCAAATTTTTTTCAGACTCACTGTCCATCCTATCAGCCTTAGAGGGGAACAAATCCAACAACCCAATGGTCATTAAATTCCTACAAAAAATCAGTGCATTGAACAAAAAGAGAAAAGTGATATTATGTTCGATCCTTAAACACTGAAATAAAAGATAAATCTAAAGCAGACCTATGAGCTTTGGACATGAATGTGGATACAGGCATAAAGATCCCATATACAGTCTTTAACCCTCTAGGGCCATTCGTATCATATTAGTGGGGGGTCTGTTTATTACTTCATAACAATATAGAACTGATCCCCCACTTTATGACAAGTAGAAGCCTTAATCATATTATATTATTAACCCTCTAGGGCCAGTCGTATCATATTTGATACAGTATGAAAACAAGCCTTGAAAGAAATGTTTTCCTGAAAAATTTTTTAAGAGAAATATTTTATAAATTTCAAATGAAAGCAGTACTGACTGCTCAGTCAATGAATACCAAATGTTTCCTTATAGGGAAATACTGTATCAAATATGATACGAATGGCCCTAGAGGGTTAAGGAGGAAATAAATAAATATATTTACAAAATATACCCGGACTACTGGGATGATAATCAACAAAATAAACTCCATGCAATCCAGCCCAAGCTTGGAATAAGCTGCACATCCTTCAGGAAGTCGCAAATAGAGGTGGATGTAATAGTCCGCTGGTGCATAGGCCATATGGGACTGACAATCTTTCTTTCTTAGAAATGAAATTCAAGTGGTGTGCCAGGCATGGAAACAAGTACTATCAGTTAAACATATTTTGACAGTGTCCAGAACTAGCTATCTCTAGGCAACAATTTTATAATACTGATAGCATATGTGATCTGTTTGAAAATGTAAATATGAATAACATACAATTATATGTAAAAGTGGTTGGCTTCTACAAGGAAATATAATAAAATATGCATGCATATATATATATATATATATATATATATAAAGGAAAACTCAACATGTCATATTAGTTATAAACTATAGTTCATTTCAATGAGCTTAACTAGCTCATATCATCAGACTCTTTTACAATATTTCCTCCATCTGGCATAAAATTTCTGCCGGAATGAACGTTTTCTAAAAATGAAGAGGAAACATAATAGAAATAATAATAATAATAAACATAAGATTACAAACAAACAAAAAAATGACAATAAATGTAAGAGGAAAGAAAGGAAGGAAGGAAGGGGAGGGAATAGGGAAGAAAGAGATAGTCCAGTTCCAAATATGGGTATTATCCATTTGAAGTTATTTTGACTGTCTAAGATGGCATGACCTCTGGAAAAAAACAATTCCTCTGACTTTAGGCATATATATATATATATATATATATATATATATATATATATAACCAGTAGTATATTTTGAAAAATAAATATTACCAGTAAAGACATTTTTGAGAGAGAAAAAAGAAAAATATGCAGTAATACTTTTTTTTTTAAGAAAAACAAATATTGCCAGCAATGCATTTGACTCTCATTAAAATCTCTCTTTACAAAAATGCATAAATAAGATATCTAAAACTCTATCAAACTTATTTCTTATAAAGAATGTTCTAGTCATTCGAACCTATTGTAAAACTCATCGTCATTAAATAACCAATTGAGGTGTTGATATGCCGTAAAACAAACCAAACCAAACCAGCATTACTGGGATTTTTGAGTTCATGCCTTTTCTAGTGAAATTTTGTACTAGTGAAGGGAAAGGAGTTCATTGAATTCTGAAATATGAAGTTAGTGTTGCTTTTAATGAACTTCATTGAATAAAATTATGCTTTCAATTTTGTGCTATAAATTTTTTTCTTTTTCTTTCAGAATCTTCAGATGAAGATTTTTATTTGAAGAAAAATCTGGATGATATGGTGGCTTCAGAATCGGAAGTGAGTTGCTTTTTCTTTCTGTTTTTTTTTTTAAATTTTAAGTCATTTGTCTTTTTTTTTTTTTTTCATTAGTGACTCCCATATCATATTTCTATTCTAGGCCTACTAAGTAGCTTCTCATTGCCTAGGATATTTTCCTTGTCCAGTATTGTGACTTCATTTCACAGAGGCTGTTGACTACATTTTTCCACTCTGTGCATAATCAGTCAGTCAGTTAAGTGCCATACGTAATAGACGCCTGGGCGATCATGTCTCAAAAGAGACATGACCGACTAGGCAGAAGATTATCCCGCAGTAGGTTACCATTGCTTTCTGCGGTAGACTGGTTACCAGCAAAGGCTATAGAACTCAATCTGTCCTGTTATTCGACTCATAGCTAAAGGGGGAAGAAATATATTATTAAGTAGTAATTAGTTGAGGATCAGTTTATTACTTCATAACAATAGAAAAACGATCCCCCACTTTATGCCCAGCAGAAGCCTTAATCATGTTTCCAACTATTCAATCAGTCAGTTAAGTGCTATATGTACTACACACTTTGGGCAATCATGTCTCGAAAGAGACATGACTGACCGGGCAGAAGATTATCCTGCAGTAGGTTGCCATTGCTTTTTGCAGTAGACTGGTTGCCAGCCAAGGTTATTGAACCCAATCTGTTTTATTATTTAAACCATAACTGGAGGGAAGAGATGATTAATACTTTTCCCAAAAGTATTTGTGCGTAAGTGAATGCAAGAAATTCAACTGGAATTCAAACTCGGCTCCCCGATTTGTCGTTCTGAGTTGATATCTACTGCACCATAACGCACATCCTGATAGTGCTTTTTTGATCGTACTTGTTTGCATGATCAGCCATATCTGATTTCGTTCTCATCTCTCACTGTGGCATTTCAGTGTTTAAGTCTTACTTTTAGGGGATGGTTTGTTTCACTTTGATATTATACATTTTCCACAACTTAAAAGGAATCAAATACACGCCATTCTTATGTGCTTTCCTGTAAAATGGAGCTGCAGTTGTATTTACTGAATCTTTTTTTTTTTTTTCACCCCAAGCAAGGCAGTAACGCCACTTATGTGCAGGGGGCTACATAAGAGTGAGAAGATTAGAAAAGAGAAAACTGGAAACCGCATCCTAAACAGGAAACAAGGGATGAGCCTCTTCACCTTTTTTCTGATAAACCCTTGATGTGGGGGTAAACAGACAGTGACAATTCTCTGGTCTTGTTCTTTGTTGCTTCCAACACAGTCCAAAAAGTGGCGATCCTGGAAATGACCTGCATGAAGTGCACTCTTCAGAATAGCAACTTCATGTGCCGTGTAGGTGATCATGGACTTAATTTGTCCCTGTCGCTTTTAATATTTTTTCCTTTTGGTATCTCTCTCAAACCCATTTGTCCCATCCATTTTCTCAAGCCCATCAAATATGTCTTGTGCTGCTTTACCCTGTCTCTGTTTTTCCCTATCCACCCTGTGAGTGTCTGATTCTCCAGGTCCTCCTTCCTTATTACGTGTCCTGGAAACCTCAGCTATCTTTTCCTGGTGTTGAGTATGAGTTTTCTTCTGGTTTGCATCCTCATTGTTACTCATGTGCTCAGTCCATGGTATCCTCAGCAACCTTCTGTAGAACCACATTCTGCTACCTTGAGCCTCTCCTTCATCCTTGAAGAGATTGTCCAATTTTTGCTGCCATACAGATGGACAGATATCACATAGCAATCCAGCACTCTCTTCTTTTGTTTCCAATGAGATTTTTGTGTCTCTCAGTTCTTTGGTTAGCTTTTGAAATGCGTCCTTGGCCATGCCAATGCATCTTTGGATCTCACCCTGCAGAAATAACAACACTATCCTCAGAAAATGTGATATAGACAGATCTGGAATTTTTCCTGCTATTGGAACCATATTACTGGGAGTGGAGATGGGCAGTATCCATAAATGATTGGTGATCTGTCATGAGCCGAGTTTTCCCTGTGAACATTTACAATATTGAAAGACAATTATTCATTTGAGTCAGAAATAATTTTTCGTTTTTGTTTGTCAACTTTATTCTTTAAAAGAAATCAAGTGCAACTACATTTTATTCAATTGTATATTCACCATTATTTGCAATGACAATGGTCCTGGGTATGATGATAAATTACATCTGGCAGCAAGGCTGCTGATTAATGGGGGGGTTAATGGAGCGTGGAACCACCTCTTAATTGCTGTTGTTAACAGCCCCCCCCCCCCCACCCCGACCTGGGGTGGTCGCACCTGTTAGGGCCCCAGCTATGGGCAAATAGTTAATCCTCCAAACTGGAGTCATTTAAGACAAAAGGAAAATGTTAGGCTGGGTAAAAGTCTTTAGCTTTGGATAGCAACTTGTCTAAGAGAAGGAAATCTCTGATATAAAAATCTTGACACCGACTCTGTGCAGAAAAGGGGAGGCTGAACTCTCTAACCTTGATAGGTAATCTTCTTAGAGATGATATTTTAATAAAAACATTGAGTTTCCAGTTTCCAAAACTGGTTGGTGTTAGTAAGGGCATCCAGCTGTAAAACTTGCTCTAATATTTCATGATGGCTCAATTACAGGGCCATCAAGAAACCACTGTCCAACCCGTGCTATCATGAAAACGGATGTTAAATGATAATGATTATTTGCAATGGCATGCTGTAACTTATCAGGCAACACTATGATAACTTTTTAGTAATTCCACAGGTTTTGGTATCAAATATTTGTTGGACTCTTGAATCTGGTTTTAATTAGGTCCTGGGCATGACAGTAAAATGCATCCGGCAGCAAGGCCTCTGACTGGAAGGTTGTGAGGAGCATGGAACCACCTCTTAACTGCTGTTGTTCTCAGGTCCACACTGACCCGGAGTGGTAGCACCTGTTAGGATCCCAGCTATGGACAAATAGTTAACCCCCCCCCCCCCCCCAACTGGTAAAAACAATATGAAAGTATCAAAAATAAAATAGAATTTTATAATATACACAGAAAAATAAACTATTATAAAAAAAATACTTTTTGAAGGAAAAATATTACCAACAACAAAAAAAAAAATTATTGCCATAACCTTCTATAAAAAATATATATATTCTCAGCAAAATTTTTATGAATACAAAACTGGAAGATGTTTTCAGTTTTCTAAAATTTAAAAAAAAAAAAAATTTTTTTTTTTAATTAAAATCTGACTGGATTAGCCTTCTCACGATAACAAAAACCAAACCAAACCGTAAGACCCCACTCTTTCGGCATTAAATAACCCACAGAGGTTGATATGCCGTTACACAAAAAAACTCAAACTGGTTTTAATTTGAAGAAGGTTTTCCCATCAAAGCAATGAAAAAAAATAATGGGTTGGTTCAAGGTATGGAGAATATAGTGTATTGGATATGACCAGACACACTCCATATTTTTTTTTTTAATCCTTATTTTCCTTTGCTCTATATAACATTGGGTTGTCATGTAGGGCATAAGTGGTTTTCTTTTAATTCACTGTTTGGTTTACAATGAGATAGCTGAATAAAGCACTTATTGAACACATGATAAGCGCAAATAAAAATTAAACTAAAAACTTTAAAATTTCACAAAGATTTTTCACTTTAAATTCTTTACCACTTTTAACGGTCCATGAAAAGTTTGATTAAACTTGACTTATTTACAATATTGATTTATTGCTTATTATTAAGATTTGCAGCCTTATTGTGTGGCAACATTGGTGTCTGTATGATCACCGAAGTTAAGCAACATTGAGCCTAGTCAGTACCTCTTGGGAATAGCAGGTACTGTAAGCTTTAATGTACAGATGGTGTAATGGATAACGATTCAAAACTATCAATCAAAGAGCAGAGTTCCGATTAACCTCTCTTTCCAACTATGGGTTAAATAGTAAGACTTGTATCAGACAATCTCTAAAAAGGTTGATTAGCTATAAAAACAAATCCACCAATCTATTCTGATGCATACTCTACTGTTGCCATACAAAAACTAAAATAGTTTAGTGTATTCCAAACTTGTTCTTGACTTTTATGTATGGTTAGCAGGTAAGATGACTAATCAGTACAATCAAAACAGAAACTACTTATCGCTCATCCTAATACTTTTTAACGAGTACTGTGATGTGGAGGATATGTGTTGTGGTGCAGTAGTTATCGGCTCGGAACTAGAAATCAGAGAGCCAAGTTTGAATCCCAGTTGAATCCGTTGCATTCATTTACACACAAATACCCTTGGGAAAAGTATTAATCTGTTTCTTCGCTCCAGTTAGGAGTTAAATAACAGGACAGATTGGGTTCTATAGCCTTGGCTGGCAGCCAGTCTACTGCAGAAAGTAATGGCAACCTACTGCGGAATAATTTTCTGCCCAGTCAGTCGTGTCTCTTTTGAGACATGACCCAAGCGTATGGCACTTAACCGACTGACTGATGTGATGTGTGTTCTGGTAGAGTGGATATTGGCTCAGAACAAGAAATCTCTAGGTGAAGAGAACTAACAGGTTTAAAATCCTGCATTTACTTTTTTTTAAAAGAGCACTCAATACAACATACATTGTAGAACGTATGCTCTCACACCCTGATTGAGCACTCTGGAAGAATGGTAGACTTTGAAAAACAGTAGCTACTCTAGCATATACACATCGTTCATTCAGCAATGAATTAGAACACTCTCAGCTATTGGGCATGTATAATGATAATATACAAACTAAAAAAAAGTCTGCCTCCTTCTACTGAGCGCCCATAGCTCAGAGGTAGAATTGCCGACTGACACCAATTCAGTCGGGTTTCAATCCTGGGTAAAGAGCAATCGGCTGTCTAACCGTACTGATGAGCTGTGATATATCGAAACAGATCTGTCTGCGGATGACACACACACACACACACACACACACACACACACACACACACACACACACATATATATATATATATATATATATACACATATGCACCGTAGTGAGGGCACTAGAGGGTGCCATCAGTGATGTCTTTACGTGGATCACTTGGGGGTTTTGGGTCTCTCAACATCATATGCCCCTCACCACGCCGGCCCGACCAGAGATGATCAGTCTCTGATCCGCCCTCATTGAGCACTTTCAGACACTGGAAAAAAAATTTATGAAGTTTAGGCCCCATACAAAGTCTTACAAACGCTTCCGATTGGCGAGAGTCAAAGCCAGTTTGCATAAAGAGGCGAGCCGTACATGAAGTCGTCCTAAATTTAAAAAAATAAAATTATGAAACTATTTTCTTGTAAAAATTAAAAAAAAAAAAAAAACCTCGACTAAGAATTAATCACGGTTCGTTTAAAAGAAATAGAAATTTACAAATGTATTATCATTTGTCGTTTCTAAAAAAAACATGTCTAAGAATCTACAAAATTCGTTTAAAAGAAATACAAATATCTACAAATGTGTATAATTTAAAAATTGTTTCCAAAAAGAATTATGAAAAGATATATATCTATATATAAAAGTGATTTAAAGTCGTTTTAAAACCATACATAAATAGGTAAGTTATTTGCAAGTAAAAGAGGAAAGGGTCAACCAAATAGTTTAAAAAAATACAATTACAGTTATATACCTTGATTTTAAAACCTATCTGTACATTATTCCATGTTTATGAGTACTATTGAAAAATGAAGAGAAATCAGAAATGCAGAATTTCGAGAAATTTTAGCTACCCATTTGTTTTTGCGAAATGCAGGTACTCACCCTTTTGATCCATAACCAATTAATATATTTGTTGGTGATATTTGTGTGGAGTTGGAGAGTAGCCAGAGATAGATCACACATGTTAAGGGGTTATCGGGAGTCATTAGCCAGACTCTGTCTCTTCAGCCAAAAATTTTACACTTTGTATGATCTTAAAATTCCCACATATTTTTGCTTTTTTGGGTTACCACATTTTTGACTATCTACGGCCAGATGTATCTATCAATCACACCCGGCAGTCTATTGCTTTTCAAGCTGGTTATCACGTGTGTGTTTTTTTTTTATTTTTTTTCGCTTTGTTGAAATCGTCTATGGATAGATGTATCTGTCAATCACTCTTGTCCTTTGTTGACCTTAACTACAGCTGGATGTACCTGTCAATTACTTTTGCCATTCAACGTAGCATATTACACTATGGAGTAGAAATAGTTATAGATCTGAGTGTAGTTATTTGTAAATAGAATATAATGTTTAACTCTCTATTATTGATTGCCTTATTTTTTGCTTCTTAGTATTACTAGCAGTATAGCCTGGCGTTGCTCGGGTGTAAGGAAAGCTTTAAAACTAATCCATGGTCCTGGAGCACAGACTCTTTGGACGTTGGCATGAAAGACTAAAAAAGCAATAGTTGTTTCCATTTAAAGCGAAACCATAGACTGAAAGAAAAATGAATGGATGTAAGTCAAATTTTGATTTCCTGGTATCGATATCAAATAAGCTTTTTTCATCATAAACTGAATTTTGAAGGCTAAATAAGTCCTCTGAGTAAATGATGTCATGGCTGAGACTAAGAACTACAATTATACCTACTTAGAGCAAAGCCTAAGCAAAAACTAAAATAAAAGGGCTGAAAAAAATGCAGACATACAGGCAGATAAACAGACACACACACACACACACACACACACATCTTGCCTTTTAGAGATATATATATATATATATATATATATATATATATATATAATCGATTTTCTGCACTATTGTAAGAACTGCAACCTTGAAACTTCTGAATATTGTTTCTTATGTCTTTGTCTATGAGTGTATCAAATTTGATTAAAATCGGACCACTCCTTCTCTAACCTGATTTTTTTGATGATCAATCTTGACACAAAACCTAGCTAAGAACACTCGCAG
Source organism: Ascarosepion bandense (assembly GCA_037127315.1). NCBI lineage: Eukaryota > Metazoa > Mollusca > Cephalopoda > Sepiida > Sepiidae > Ascarosepion > Ascarosepion bandense. The sequence goes on from JBBBDQ010001872.1 coordinate 3,105,064, forward strand.
ACGCTTATAGTACAACTGTGTAAATTTTCAAGAAAATCGGTTCAGCCGTTTCGGAGTCTATAGGTGACGGACACACACAAAGTTCCATTTATAAATAAGTTTAGATATATTTAATTTATTATTTACTTAATTTAAATTTATTATTTTATTTTCTTGGGTTTGGTTGTTTAGTTTGAAGTATTGCTTTGTATAAAGCAGGGGTTGGCAACCTATGACATGCATGCCACCTGTGGCACGTCAAGGAATTTTCAATAGCACGCAGCTGCAAAAGACATCACAAAGTTTAAACTAATAACTGCAGGGGCCCGACAATATTTTTCGGACACTTTAGTATTCGACTTTCCGAGTACCATAGAGTGGCGAAATTCCTTCAATAGAATAGCATAAACATATAAAGACAATACCTGCAATAAAAATGGAAGAAAATCGATTAGGTAAGGAAAAATATTTATTTTTCATCATTTTTTTACAAAACACACGTGACATTATTTTTCGGACATCGTTGAAAAACTGTTAATAGTCTGTAATATCACCTTTCTTCTCAATAACTTTTATCAATCTCTCTTCATAATGATCAAACATATGCACAATAACATCTCTACGTGTTTCTATTAGTTGTTTTTTGGCATCTAGTATCCGTTCCCATAGTTGAGCCTCTTTCGTTATTTCAGGTCCATCATAGACAAGTTGCGCAAGCATTTCCCAAACATTTTCTATTAAATTTCGATCTGGGCTTTTTACTTTCCAAAGTAGTCATATTCACTTTAGCCATCCATTCTTTCATGAGTTTTGACACATGAATCCTGCAATTGTCTTGCTGTAGAACGAAATCACTCCCTATCTCTCTTCTTATCCTTGGTAGGGCTTTCTGGTCCAGCAACTGTTTGTAGCTTTCGCTGTTCTGTCGTCCTTTCAGCCACTCCAACCATATATTTCCATTAGCAAAGATCATACCCCAAACCATAACTCCTCCTCCTCCCATCTGTCGTTTGTTCAGTACAGCAGGCTCACCCCTTCTCAACCAAGTACACCATCCATCGGGCCCATCAAACTTGAAACGCTTCTCATCAGTAAATATAACCTTCTTAAAGTCAACATGCTTTGTTAACCACCTTTTAGCACACTCCAGTCTTGCTCCTTTGTGTTTCTTTGTTAGTGTAATTTTTTTTCTTAGCCTTTGCATACTTCAAACCAATCTTATGCAGCGTTCTTTGTACTGTTCAGATGTTTACATCCAATTCACATTTCTCCTTCACTTTTCTTGCTGTAACTTTTTCTCCAGATGTCTGTCAAAAGCTGTGTCACAGTCCTCTTCATTCTCCTTTCAGTCCTCTTGCCAATTGATCTTTTCCGTCCTCTCTTCTTTTTCTGCTCGGAGTTTGTCTTCAGCATGTATTCGACCATTGATTTCGACAGTTTCAAATCCATGGCGATCCTTCTGATGCTGAGGCCATCATCCCGCTTCTTCCGTGTGAAACAAACGACTTCTTTTGAATGCATTTTACCTCATTAAACTTAATTGTTTTGCCAGTAAAATAGAACAGATAATTGATTCTAATGATGACAGCTAAGTGTACAAGCAGAAAATTTGCATACAGCAACATATACATGAACTTAGCTCTTAATAAAATAGGATTTTTTGTCATGTCCGAAAAATAGTGTCGCACAAGTTTTCGCAAAAATCACAAAAATCTAAAATTATCAAAGCCAAACTAAAAAAAATGATTACACTAGTAGTGGATTTTCACTCCTCAACTACGTACTTACAATCTCAAAAGTTTTTGGCACTAGTAACCACCTTGAACTACTTTTTTCAAAGTGTCCAAAAAATATTGTCGGGCCCCTGTACTAGAATGCAAAGAACGCATTTAGTTGTTTTGAAATTGCTCACTCTGACTCGACTTATTTCACTTTCTTAAAGCACCACTAAATTATACAAGGAAACCTTTTTACGAAAGTGAGTCTTTTATTAAATTCTACAATTTACTCGCTTGAAGAACTGTTTAAGTTCTAACAGTTCTCCTGAGATTTTTCATCTGTTTGAAGAAAATTGCTTTTGCTCTTTTGGCTTTTGGTTCAAATTCTTGCTGTGAGCAAATTTTCTCTCACATGAAAGCAGTGCTAAGTCTACAACAAAGACTATGCAAGGCTCTTATTTATAAAAACTCAAAAAAAAAAAAAAAATTAAAAACTGTTTATTTGTATCAATGGAGTTTACATATTATTGTATATATCCCTTGTTCCCTGTTTAGGGTGTGGTTTCCGGCTTTCTCTTTTGCAATCTTTTCACTCTTTTCTTTTTTTTCAATTGGAGTAGATAGACTAAACTATCGCCCGGTTCACACTCCACCCACATCTATTGAACAGGTGAAGAGGCTCATCCCTTGTTTCCTGTTTAGGATGTGGTTTCCAGCTTTCTCTTTTCTAATCCTTTCACTCTTATGTAGCCCCCTGCGCTTCAGTGGCGTTAATGCCTTGCTTGGGGTGATATGATTAAAAAAAAAAAAAAAAATACATGTAAAATATATTGTAGAACTGGTATATTGACTTTGACTTGTATAAAAATATGTATGCTGTTGGCACACTGAATGTTTTTAAAACCCTGTCAAGACAGTTAACAAATGGTTGCTGACCCCCTGGTATAAAATGTTAGATTACCTGTAGTGCATATATTTGCATTTTTCTTGGTGGTATTTTACATGTTCAGTTTTTTTTTTAAGTAATAAAAATTTGTTTAACTCCATTACTCAATGTTTTGCTTAATTTTTTCTTCAACAGTACGATTGGAACAGTGACGATGATGCAAAAGAAGACAGTGAAAATACAAAATCGAATAACACAGATGACAAAGAAGAAAGTGATGACTAATTCCAACCCAGGATATTAAATGCGCCCGTACCTTTCCAAGGGAGAAAGATTTTTCTATATTTTTGATATGCCAGCCAAAGAGGAAGAGAGGGGAAAAAAAAAATCACTTTAGATAAGACGGGGTTGGGTGTCTTAAGAAGTGAAGATGAGGAATGAAAAATCGGAAAAGGAAAGAGAGGGAGAGAGAAAAGAAAGAAAATAATAATAATAATAATCATGTCTTCCCTCCCCTTTCAACTCAAAATTCATGAACTTTTTTTTTTTTGAAATTATTATCGTCCCATATTGTTTCCTCTCACCATGCTACCTCTCTCTTTCTCTCTCTCAATTTTATTCTTGTTTTTGTTAGGATGCAAAAACAGTCAACATTTCTCATTTCACTTTCTTGTTTGTGCATAGTCGTGCGGGAGGAAACTCAACACATGATTGCTCTTCACTCATGAATCAAAAATAAATGTAAAATAAATCTTTACCAAATATACTTTCTTTACTTATTTAATTGGAATCTTGACCATTTAATACATTGACATAGTTACAAACATAACCTTGTTTAGTTGTATATTAATTTTTTTATGACATAACAGTTTGAGTTCAGTCGCTTTCCCATCAACAGAATGTGGCTTCCCTCTGACTTTTCTACAAATATTTCATGGCTTCTGCTCTGACAAGCTTTTTTCTCTGATGCTCCGACCATGTGAATTTACTCGTACTACTAGGTTGGCGAATGTGCGTTGTGGTGCATTGGATATCGGCTCGGAACGAGAAGTCGGGGAACCGAGTTCGAATTCCAGTTGAATTCATTGTATTCACTTACGCGCAAATACCGTTGGGAAGGGTATTAATCCGTCTCTTCCTTCCAGTTATGGGTTAAATAACAGGACAGATTGGGTTCTATAGCCTTGGCTGGCAACCAGTCTACTGCAGAAAGCAATGGCAACCTACTGCGGGATAATTTTCTGCCCAGTCAGTCATGTCTCTTTCGAGACATGATCGCCCAAGCGTGTTTCACGTATGGCACTTAACTGACTGACTAGGTTGGCATCAAGGTCCGACCGTTTTACTGTCAAAATAGTCAAATATAACTGCTATTTCACTTCTAATTTTTCAGTTTCTTTTTTCACACTTCCTCTTTGTGGAATTCCCTTCAGTATACTTGCTTCTCTGATATTCTGAAGGTTTCTTTAAGTGCAATGTCAATTGCAGTATTCTGTCGCCTTGATTACAACCTTTCTTCAAAATCCCCAGTAACTTTTTTTTTTTTTTTTTCCTCACTATAACGTATCACTCAATAAGTCCCAGGCCTGACATAGAGATGGCACCACTAATAAAAAATTCCATATGATTTTTATGGAGTACTAACCTTCAAATGACATGCAACAAAATTCGGGTCCAATCAGATTATTAGTTTACAAATTACATTTAAGTGAAGCTACTGTTGCATATTTTCAAAACAATGGTAAAATCTGAATTTCATGTGTTGATAAAGCATTGCTTTCTGATGGAAGAAAAATTCTGTTCAAGCAAATCAATGGCTTAATAAGCGTTATTTGAACTCTGCTCCATTGGAGACAGCGGTTAAGAGATTCTGCTGACTTTATTATGCAGTCGTACAGACACAAATGATGCTGAATGCTAAAGTTGCCCTAAATTGGCAGTTGTCCCAGAAAATACCAAAAAACAAAAACATGCAAGCTTGTTTTGGTCGATCAAAAATTGAATTTGTGTGAGATAGGAGAGAACTTGAACATATCAGAAGGCAGTATATTCACCATTTTGCATGAACATTTGTCAATGAGAAAGCTGTGTTCAAAATGGGTGCCACATTTGCTCACAGTCGATCAAAAACAACACCAACACTGATTTAGAGCGTTGCTTGCAACTGTTTCAACAGAACAAGGAGGTTTTGCATAAATATGTGACAATGGATGAAACATGGATCCACCACTTGACTCTGTGGAGTCAAATTGACAGTCAGCTGAGTGGACAGCAGCAGGTGAAAGCTGTCCAAAGCGACTCAAAACGCAAACATCAGCAGGCAAGGTTTTGTCCTCCATATTTTAGGATGCACAAGGTATTTTCTTCATCAGTTACCTTGAGAAAGGAAATACTGAATATATGGCATTATTAGTGCATTTGAAGGAAGAAATCGCCAAAAAAATGTCCACAACTGAAGAAGAAAAAAAAGGGGTCTTTCACAAAGACAGCACAACATGTTACAAGTCGATTGCAACGAATTGCACTTCGAATTTCTTTCACATCCACCCTATTCTCCAGTTCTGGCCACCAGTGACTAATAGTTGTTTGCAGACCTCAAAACAATGCTCCAAAGAAAGAGATTTGGTTCCAATGAAGAATATATCGGAAACTGGTGTGTATTTTGATACCAAAGACAAATTGTTCTTTTTAAAAAAAAAAGGTGTGGGGGGGGGGGGGTATCGAATAGTTAAAGAAGCGTTGGAATCGGTTTATCCTCCTAGGAGACGATGTTGATGAATAAAGCCGGATTTTGCCTAAAAGTCGTTTTATTACTTAGGCTCGGGATTTATTAAGTGATGTGTTAACCCTTGCACACCAGTGATGGTACTGCCTTGCTTGGGGTTAAAGGGTTTTTTTTTTTTTTTTTTTTTTTTTTTTTTTTTAATTCTGCTGTGTATGCTATAAAGAAAAGGGAAAACATGTAAACTACACAGAATTATGCTTCATTGTTTGTCTTTGTTTTTGTTTTTGTTTTTTTTTGTTGTTTTTTTTTTTTTTGTTCCCTCCCCTCATTCCTGGATGGAAGGGGAGGATGATTACTTCATAAATTTATTGCTACTAGCGGAACCCATGAAATTTCCACAAAAGGATAATTATGATTATTATTTTTTTATTTTTTAATCATATCACCCCGAGCAAGGCAGTAACGCCGCTGATGTGCAGGGGGCTACGTAATAGTGAAGATTGGAAAAGATAAAGCCGGAAACCACATCCTAAACAGGGAACAAGGGATGAGCCTCCTAATGTGTTCAATTTCCTGGAAAAATTTTACTTTGTCATACTACAAATGATATTAACGTTTTCAGACACAAACGTGTTGGATAATAAAATAACAATAACAGTGTAATTTTAAAATATCTATAAAAGTCCATAGAAGCTATTTTACTGTGAGAGATTTTGAACGAGAAAATGTTTTTTTTATTACTGAAAAATCATGGCTCCTGTGTCCATTGTAAACATTTTTATCAAGATTTTTAAAAATAATTTCCTTCATTTGCAAATGAGTACTGATAGTTTCATTAAAATCCGACAATTATTTGATTTTTGCGAGAATTTCCAAATTTTGTGTTTGTCATCGAAAAAGTGTGATGCAATCATTACGTTTTCATTGTAAGACAGTCGTAATGTTTCTTTGGCTGCTAACTCATATCAAAACAAAACTTTCTCACAAAATTTAAAAAATGTTAGAAGGGATTAAAAAATTTTAAAAAAATAATTAAAGTTACTTTAAAGACTCCTGTATCCATTGTAAACAGAAAAGATCAACTGAGTGATGGCCAAGGGTGTAAAAGAGGCCAGAAATTTCGTTATTAGGTCGTGGGATGCGACAACAAACCTACCTATTTTTACTATATTGTATAGTACACACGCATATACACACACAATTACTCTACAACCACAAGCTTAAGCTACTACTGACACAATAATGCTATAAGCTCTCTCCTCCTACTCTCACTCTTTACTACCCTTCCATTTGGCAAAGGTGAGCGAAAGGCTGAGGAGAGTAAAAAGATAGAGGGGGAAGAAAAAGCTCATGTAGAGAGTGTGATGTGACGGGCGAACTAAGTAACTAAGGAAGGAACAAGCAGAATTATAATATAGATACAAAATCTCCCTATTTTTATCCCTCCGTTAGGTAAGCAATTTATTTTTTCAATCTTGCCTGAAATTGAACTTGTTCAGTTTCTCTATACTCCATCAGGGGTTGTCACTGGTGTTAGATAAATTTGATTTCATATTCCACGCATAGTCTAGTCGATCATCCCTAAACTGAAATAGAAATCCCCTCTCTCAAGTTAAAAGGGTTGAAAAGAATTGCTATCACTCGTTTCTATGTTTATATCTACCGCGGTTTCCGGTTTTCTCTTTTCCAATCTTTTCACTCTTTTCTTTATTTTATTTATTTATTTTTTTTTCAATTGGAGTAGAAAGACTAAACTATCGCCCGGTTCACACTCCACCCACGTCAATTGAACAGGTGAAGAGGCTCATCCCTTGTTTCCTGTTTAGGATGTGGTTTCCGGCTTTCTCTTTTCCAATCTTTTTTACTCTTACGTAGCCCCCCTGCACATCAGTGGCGTTATCGCCTTTCTTGGGGTGATATGATTAAAAAAAAATCTGCGTCTGTCTATGATAAAGATAAAATGGGAACAAGGGATGAACCTCTTCACCTGTTCAATAGACGTGGGTGGAGTGTGAACCGGGCGATAGTTTAGTCTATCTACTCCAATTGGAGAGAAAAAAAAACTGATTTGAAATTCAAGTATGGAGTACGTATTGTATTGTCAACATTTCATTCATTGAAACAACTATAAAAGGAAAAATAGGAAAATTTAACATTTTAACATTGCTACTTAGTTAAGTGCAATACGTGACACACGCTTTGGGCGATCATGTCTCGCAAGAGACAGGACAAGATTATCTCATAGTAGGTTGCCATTGCTTTCTGCGGTAGACTGGTTGCCCACCACGGCTATAGAACCCAATATGTTCTGTCATTTGACTCATAGCTAGAGGAACAAGAGATGTATTATATTATTAAGTAGTAATTAGTGGAGGGTCAGTTTATTACTTCATAGCAACAGAAAATCGATCCCCCACTTTATGACCAATAGAAACTAGCTTTAATCATGTTTTCAACTATTATATTTAGTCAGTTAAATGCCATACGCGATACACGCTTTGAGCGGTCATGTCTCGAAAGAGATATGACTGACTGGGCAGAAGATTATCCCGCAGTAGATTGCTTTCTGCGGTAGACTGGTTGCCGACCAAGGCTATAAAAACCCAATCTGTCTTATTATTTAACCCATAACTGGAGGGAAGAGACAGATTAATAGCTTTCCCAAGGGTATTTGTGCGTAAGTGAATGCAAGGAATTCAACTGGAATTCGAATTTGGCTCCTCGATTTGTCGATATCCACTGCACCACAACCCATTTCGAAAATAAATCTGAAAAAAGTTAAATTTTAAATGTAGCAATTTGATGTAAGAAAATATTATATTAAACTTGTCATTCTATATGTTCACGTCTTAAGTCTTAAACATTAAAGAATGCCCAACAAGAAATTTCTGTAGTGTTACATAGTCATCATTTTGAATAACTGAAATTCACTTTATCATGATCAGTGTATGCTTCTCCGGCGGCGCAGTGACGACTTTTGGTCAATGAAAGCGCGAAACATCAGTCCATCGCTTTCTCATTATTACCACAATGTTAGAAGAATGTAATTTGGGAAAGAAGTGAGATTGATTTAAATCTTAAGTCTTAAACTTATTAAAGAATGCCCAACAAGAAATTTCTATGAATGGCTATGTAGTCATCATTTTGAATAACTTCAAGAATTCACTTTATCATGATCAGTGTATGCTTCTCCGGCGGCGCAGTGACGACTTTTGGTCGTGAAAGCGCAAACGTCAAGTCGTATCGCTTTTGCTCGGTATTACCACAATGTTAAGTGTAATTTGGGAAAGAAGTGAGATTGATTCACGTCTTAAGTCTTAAACATTAAAGAATGCCAACAAGAAATTTCTGTAGTGTTACATAGTCATCATTTTGAATAACTTCAAGAATTCACTTTATCTTGATCCAGTGTATGCTTCTCCCGGCGGCGCAGTGACGACTTTTGGTCGTGAAAGCGCAAACATCCGGTCCATCGCTTTTGCTCGGTATTACCACAATGTTAAGTGTAATTTGGGAAGAAGTGAGATTCAGTTCACGTCTTAAGTCTTAAACATTAAAGAATGCCCAACAAAAATTTCTGGAGGTGTTACATAGTCATCATTTTGAATAACTTCAAGGGTCACTTTATCATGATCAGTGTATGCTTCTCCGGCAGCCGCAGTGACGACTTTTGAATTGTTGAAAGCGCAAACATCGATCCATCGCTTTTGCTCGGTATTACCACAATGTTAAGTGTAATTTGGGAAAGAAGTGGAATTGATTCACGTCTTAAGTCTTAAACATTAAAAGAATGCCCAACAAGAAATTTCTGTGAGTGTTACATAGTCATCATTTTGAATAACTTCAAGAATTCACTTTATCATGATCAGTGTATGCTTCTCCGGCGGCGCAGTGACGACTTTTGGTCGTGAAAGCGCAAACATCCAGTCCATCGCTTTTGCTCGGTATTACCACAATGTTAAGTGTAATTTGGGGAAGAAGAAGTGAGATTGATTCACGTCTTAAGTCTTAAACATTAAGAAGATGCCCAACAAGAAATTTCTGTAATTGTTACATAGTCATCATTTTGAATAACTTGAAATTCACTTTATCATGATCAGTGTATACTTCTCCGGCGGCGCAGTAGCGACTTTTTTTGGTCATGAAAGCGCAAACATCAAGTCTATCCTTTTGCTCGGTATTACCACAATGTAAGTGTAATTTGGGAAAAATGCACCATATGAGATTGATTCACGTCTTAAGTCTTAAACATTAAAGAATGCCCAACAAGAAATTTCTGTAGTGTTACATAGTCATCATTTTGAATAACTTCAAGAATTCACTTTATCATGATCAGTGTATGCTTCTCCGGCGGCGCAGTGACGACTTTTGGTCGTGAAAGCGCAAACTTGTCCAGAATCACTCAACTTTTTTGCTCAGTATTACCACAATGTTAAGTGTAATTTGGAAAGAAGTGAGATTGATTCACGTCTTAAGTCTTAAACATTAGAATGCCCAACAAGAAATTTCTGTAGTGTTACATAGTCATCATTTTGAATAACTTCAAGAATTCTTTATCATGATCAGTGTATGCTTCTCCGGCGGCGCAGTGACGACTTTTGGTCGTGAAAGCGCAAACATCAAGTCCATCGCTTTTGCTCGGTATTACCACAATGTTAAGTGTAATTTGGGAAAGAAGTGAGATTGATTCACGTCTTAAGTCTTAAACATAAGAATGCCCAACAAGGAAATTTCTGGAGTGTTACATAGTCATCATTTTGAATAACTTCAAAAATTCACTTTATCATGATCAGTGTATGCTTCTCCGGCGGCGCAGTGACGACTTTTGGTCGTGAAAGCGCAAACATCGGTCCATGCTTTTGCTCGGTATTACCACAATGTTAAATTGCAATTTGGAAAAGAAGTGAGATTGATTCACGTCTTGATCTTAAACATTAAAGAATGCCCAACAAGAAATTTCTGGTGTTTTATAAGTCATCATTTGAATAACTGAAATTCACTGTCATGATCAGTGTATGCTTCTCCGGCGGCGCAGTGACGACTTACCAATTAGTGACGCAAACATCCGGTCCATCGCTTTTGCTCGGTATTACCACAATGTTAACAATTGTAATTTGGGAAAGAAGTGAGATTGATTCACGTCTTAAGTCTTAAAGCAATAAAGAATGCCCAACAAGAAATTTCTGTGAGTGTTTATAGTCATCATTTTGAATAACTAAATTCACTTTATCATGATCAGTGTATGCTTCTCCGGCGGCGCGATGACGACTTTGGTCGTGAAAGCGCAAACATCCGGTCCATCGCTTTTGTCAGTATTACCACAATGTTAAGTGTAATTTGGGAAGAGTGAGATTGATTCACGTCTTAAGTCTTAAACATTAAAGAATGCCAACAAGAAATTTCTGTAGTGTTATGTAGTCATCATTTTTTATGAATATGCAGAATTCACTTTATCATGATCGGTATGCTTCTCCGGCGGCGCAGTGACTTTTTTGGTCGTGAAAGCGCAAACATCCAGTCCATCGCTTTGGCATCAGTATTACTACAATGTTAAGTGTAATTTGGGAAAGAAGTGAGATTGATTCACGTCTTAAGTCTTAAACATTAAAGAATGCCCCGGCAAGAAATTTCTGTAGTGTTACATAGTCATCATTTTGAATAACTTCAAGAATTCACTTTATCATGATCAGTGTATGCTTCTCCGGCGGCGTAGTGACGACTTTTGGTCGTGAAAGCGCAAACATCCGGTCCATCGCTTTTGCTCGGTATTACCACAATGTTAAGTGTAATTTGGGAAAGAAGTGAGATTGATTCACGTCTTAAGTCTTAAACATTAAAGAATGCCCAACAAGAAATTTCTGGAGTGTTACATAGTCATCATTTTGAATAACTTCAAGAATTCACTTTATCATGATCAGTGTATGCTTCTCCGGCGGCGCAGTGACGACTTTTGGTCGTGAAAGCGCAAACATCCGGTCCATCGCTTTTGCTCGGTATTACCACAATGTTAAGTGTAATTTGGGAAAGAAGTGAGATTGATTCACGTCTTAAGTCTTAAACATTAAAGAATGCCCAACAAGAAATTTCTGTAGTGTTACATAGTCATCATTTTGAATAACTTCAAGAATTCACTTTATCATGATCAGTGTATGCTTCTCCGGCGGCGCAGTGACGACTTTTGGTCGTGAAAGCGCAAACATCCGGTCCATCGCTTTTGCTCGGTATTACCACAATGTTAAGTGTAATTTGGGAAAGAAGTGAGATTGATTCACGTCTTAAGTCTTAAACATTAAAGAATGCCCAACAAGAAATTTCTGTAGTGTTACATAGTCATCATTTTGAATAACTTCAAGAATTCACTTTATCATGATCAGTGTATGCTTCTCCGGCGGCGCAGTGACGACTTTTGGTCGTGAAAGCGCAAACATCCGGTCCATCGCTTTTGCTCGGTATTACCACAATGTTAAGTGTAATTTGGGAAAGAAGTGAGATTGATTCACGTCTTAAGTCTTAAACATTAAAGAATGCCCAACAAGAAATTTCTGTAGTGTTACATAGTCATCATTTTGAATAACTTCAAGAATTCACTTTATCATGATCAGTGTATGCTTCTCTGACAATGTAATCATCTTAGGAAAGCAATTTTATTAGAACGTGACGGAAAGGTTAAAAACATGTATAGGCTGAGAGTGGAAAAGGAAAGAGTGATGTTATAAAAATGCTGCAGGCAGGATTAATGCTTAGAGTAATGTGGAGGCGTCTTGTATATAAGGAAATAGTCTGAATATGGATACAACGGACTTTATAATGTTCATGGCAATAAAATGCTGAAACAGAATTAATGCTTCGGAATGTGGGAGCGTGTAAGTAAGGAATGTCTTTGATGTATTCGCTCCTTAGGTCAGTAAGTAGTTTTTGAGGCAGGGAAGAAGGAAAGAGGTAAGAGAGGAGAGCGTAGTAAGCCGCTTGACTTCGGTCAAGGGAGATGCTAATTACTCTCTTCGCCTCAAGTCGGCCTACCAGGCGATGCTTTCTGTATCCGCTTTTTATATCTTTTTGGATCACAGCAGCTCATTTTGGATTTCACATTTGTATTCGGTTCTGGGCTTCCCATTGTCTGATAAATAAAATTCGCGTAGGTTCGCGAACTGGAAATTTAATATTTAATTAATTTTTAGTTTTCAACCGGAACAACTGCGCGGAGTCGGCGGCGCAGTGACGACTTTTGGTCGTGAAAGCGCAAACATCCGGTCCATCGCTTTTGCTCGGTATTACCACAATGTTAAGTGTAATTTGGGAAAGAAGTGAGATTGAAAATCAGCCTGGAAAATAAATTTAGGATTGTTTCAAGTAACAATTTTTAAGTAAAGGGTTGAGAATGGGTACCCGAATTCGCATGTGAGTGAGTTATATCGTGGTGCTAGAGTGAAATTCTGATAGGAGCGTTTTAGCTTTTCACTGGCCTAAATGTTAATGTTAAATCCGCTCATATTAATACATATTTTGGAGCTGGACCAAAGAATTTATCTAACCTTGAATATCAGTCATCACCTCTAAATACACAGTCACATGAAGTTGTCTTACATAAATATGCGTTTCTGGAATGTGCAGTTCAAGCCGGTCAAAATGTTAGCTGTGCCAATTAGCTTGTGTGAAGCACACTGGAAAAGTATTGTGTTTCCACGATTTTCCACGTAGTCGAAAACTGAATGGAAGAAAAGCGACTGACAGCGCCCCTTTTCTTTACCTTCAGATAGATACCACCTTTGTTGAAATAATGTATTTCTGTTGGACAATTTCATTGATACTTTTAATAAATCTTTATTATTGAAAAAAATTCCACTCATGGAGTAGTATATTCTACGAAGGCATTATTAACGTAGTCATTCAAAGGCCATACATGATACACGATCATGTCTCAAAAAGGACATGATTTGACTGGGTAGAAGATTATCCTGCCATTGCTTTCCGTGGTAGACTAGTTGCCAACCAAGGCTACAGAACCCAATCTGTCTTATTATTTAACCCATAATTGGAGACAAGAGATGGATTAATACCTTTCCTGAGGGTATTTGTGCGTAAGTGAATATAAGGAGTTCAACTGGAATTTGAACTCTGCTTCCCCGATTTATTGTTCCGAGTCAATATCTACTGCACCACAACCCAATATATATATATATATATATATATATATATATATATATATATACCACAACGCCACTATTTTGTCACTGTCTTCGGCCATCCGCCACGGTAGGGATGGGCTTATATTTTCAATAGCTTAAAAAGCTTAGACTCGATAAAAAAATCAACAATTACTGTGATTTTTTGTTGTCTTTCAACGACATCACCATCAAGTATATCAGACGGTGTGAACGGATCCCACACAAAATTAATAGACAAAACTTGTCTATATTATTCAATGAAACCTGCATTAATATATATATATATATATCATGGCTCAGCAAAAATGACAAAGTATCTTGTTATTGAAGATTATTCTGCTTGTTGAGTCTTCTATTCTGACGAAGGGATTATCCACCCGATATGTGGATAAATAAAACACCCAATCGGCAAGGATCCTGGACATGATGGTAAACTGCATCTGGCAGCAAGACCTGATTAGGAGGTGGTGAGGGACATGGAAGCATTTCTTAATTGCTGTTGTTCCCTGACCCAGAGTGGTAGTACCTGTTAGGGTCCCAGCTATGGGCAAATAGTTAACCTCCAAACTGGGGTCAAAACACTATGAAAGTATAAAATAGACTTTTATTAAAAAAAAATATACATTTTTTAAGGAAAAATATTACCAACAATACATTTTTGAAAACATTATTCTCAGAAAAACATTTTTGGAATACAAAACTAGAAGACATTTTCAGTTTTCTAAAATAAAAAAGAATAAAAACAAAAAGATTTCATTAAAATCTGACTAAGTCAACCTTTTCGCTATAACTGAACATTTAAAAAAATACCTTAAACCCCACCTTTTTGGCATTAAATAACCCACAGAGGTGTTGATATGGCATTAAACAAAACTCAAACTCAAACAAAAGATATGTGGTCCATGTAACATCGGGATGACCTTCAAAAGTTGTTCAACACTTCGCAGATATCTTTTCTTAGTCAGATTTTAATGAAATCTTTTTGTTTTTATTCTTTTTTATTTTAGAAAACTGAAAATGTCTTCTAGTTTTGTATTCCAAAAATGTTTTTCTGAGAATAATGTTTTCTTCAAAACTATATTTTTCTATAAAAGTCTATTTTTATATTTTCATAGTGTTTTGACTCCAGTTTGGTGGTTAACTATTTGCCCATAGCTGGGACCCTAACAGGTGCTACCACTCCAGGTCAGGGTGGACTGAAAACAACAGCAATTAAGAGGTGGTTTTATGCTCTTCACAACCTTCCAATCAAAGTCCTTGCTACCGGATGCAGTTTACCGTCATACCCAGGACCCCGTATCTTTAGTATTTTTTCCTGTAATCCCTTCACATAGGATAGGCAAACTAGGCTGTTTTCTGAGTTTTTATCCTCTTGCACCCCTCTATCTAAGTTTGTTGGAAATGTTGTCATGTAACTAGGGTTGTTAAGTTGTAGGGTACGGATTATACTGGCCATTTCTTGTTCAGATATCTCTGGGTAACTTTTGCACAAAGTTGTAAGCAGCAGAGGATCCTTTTCTTAACACTGCATGGTTGCTGGGTGTTGAAGTTGAGGTATCGTCCAGTAAAAAAATATGGATGTCTTGAACCAAGTCTCTGTTTGAGATATTAGTACATCTAGGAATGTTAGTTTTTTCTGTTCCTTTGCCATTGTGAACTGTATCGATGTTCTTATTGATTTCACATTCTCTAATATTAGCAGGACGTCTTTCTGGTGTCCCCGGCGTACGAAGGTATCATTTACATATCTTAGCCATAAGAGTTTGCTTTAGTGATGTAGATCCTAATGCCATCTTTTCGAAGTATTACGCATATGTTAGACGAAATGTTGTGAATCTGGCAACAAAGATGAGGACAACAGTCCAAATACTGTAAGTAGTGCAAATAATTGCAATATCTCATCTCAGAAATATAGGCAGATACTGAAGGTGAATATGACAACAAAGATGAGGACAACAGTCCGAACAATGTAAATAGTGTAAATAATTACAAAATCTTATCTCAGAAATATAGACAGATATTGAAGATGAATATGGCAACAAAGATGAGGACAACAGTCCAAACAATGTAAATAATGTAAATAATTACAATACCTCATCTCAGAAATATAGACAGATATTGAAGGTGAATATGGCAACAAAGATGAGGACAACAGTCCAAACAATGTAAATAATGTAAATAATTACAATACCTCATCTCAGAAATATAGACAGATATTGAAGGTGAATATGGCAACAAAGATGAGGACAACAGTCCAAACAATGTAAATAATGTAAATAATTACAATACCTCATCTCAGAAATATAGACAGATATTGAAGGTGAATATGGCAACAAAGATGAGGACAACAGTCCGAACAATGTAGATAAGTAATCTTTGTTATTAAAGATAATTTCATTTGTTGAGTTTTCTATTTTAACGAAGACATTATTCACCAATTATCAGGATAAAATAAACGACACAGTTCTGCAAGAATGGAAGAAAGAAACCTTTTTTCTTATCGTCAGGAATCACAACGCAAACCACAAGACGATACAGCCAACAGTGAATAGGAATATAGCCTACTGTTACGTATTAAGCGTAACAAAAAAACAAAAAACAAAAAAAACAAAACAAATGATTGACCAAAACTCAGAAAAAATTACATACAAATATTCAATTTATAAAACACCAAATAAAATATTTACAAATATACAATTTTTGTTGCATTCAAAACAAGAAACATAGAATTTACTCCTGGCGAATATTATGAAGAGAGAAGGGGAAGGTAAGGTGTCAAATATCTTTACCCAGTTAAGTTGGCGAAGAAGTTAAGTGCTATACTTTTTGGAAATCCTTAAATGTGTATATAAAGACTAATTATTTGCGTTCACTGACGTGCAAATATCCTTGGGAAAGGTATTAATCTGTTTCTTCCCTCCAGTTATGGGTTAAATAATAGGATAGATTGGGTTTTATAACCTTGGGTGGCAACCAGTCTACCGCAGAAAGCAATGGCAACCTACTGCTGGATAATCTTCTGCCAAGTCAGGCATGTCTCTTTCGAGACATGATCGCCTAAGCGTGTATCATATATGGCGCTTAACTGATTGACTAACTCAAATAAGTGGTTGTGCCTAAAAATGCAAAAGGTATATTTTTTTTTATTTCTTTGAACTAATGATTTTGGTCAGCATTTTAAGTGAATATTGATCCTGGTCAACTTTTTTTTTATAATCTTATCGCCCCAAGCAAGGCATTTTACTACCACTGTTTTTCAGGGTGTTACATAAAAGCAATGTTATGAGAAAGAGTGATAGGTTATAAGGGGTGTCAGGAAGTGGGTAAGAGAAAGATGACTGTGGCCATAAAGTGAGGGATCGATTTATATAATGTTTGTTATATAGAATTGATCCCCGACTTTATATTTGCATAATAATTTCTTGCCTGTTGATAAGCCGTAGAAAACGAATCAATCAGTCAATGAAATACTGATTAGCTACACATGCATGTCTTTTAGATTTATTTACATTCTCTGGAATATAAATGTATAGAATTTTTTTTTTTTTTTTTTTTTTTTAATCATATCGCCCCAAGCAAGGCATTTTATTGCCACTGTTTTGCAGGTGGTTACATAGGAGGAAAGTTATGAGAAAGAGTGACAGGTTATTGAGGGTGTCAGGAAGTGGGTAAGAGAAGGATGAGAATACTGATGAGAGCGCAGTGGACGGAGAAGGGAGCGTGAAAGAGAGGATGCAGGTTAGTGAGATAGGAGATGACTATTGACTTTACATTTAAATTATTGAAGATTGTAGCTGTTGGGGAAGCAAGTAAATGGAAGGGAATTCCACAGACGGGAAGTGCGAGAAAAGAAGCTGTGGAGTAGAATTTGAGTTTAAATTTTATTGGTTTCCCAGTAAAAGGGCGGGACCTAGTTGCTAATCTTGTGGCTCGAGTAAATTCATATAGAAGGGGCACCAGTGAGCTATGTTTATCGGAGCAGAAGCCGTGAAAGTATTTGTAGAAGAGACACAGGGAAGCCGCATTGTGCCATTGAAAATGTGACTGTATCCGAGCTACCAAGTCTGATCAATCACATTACAGATTCTCCGTTGGATTTTATCAAGGACTCCTAGGTGGATAGCAGGAGCACCAGACCAGATATGATAGGAGTATTCAAAACACGGGCGGATAGTAGATTTATATATATATATATATATATATATATATATATATATATATATATATATATGTGCAGGATGGTTTCAGACGGGAAAAAACGTGCTGACCTTACACAGAGAACCGACTATTTTTAGCAGCGCATTTAGCTATGGATTCTATATAGTCATTCCACTTGAGGTCTATTGTGAAAGTTAACGCGAGGAGGCGCAGTGTTTTGCTTTCAGGGTGACTAGCCTGATCCATGCTAATGGGGGTAGGAGCAATTATCTGTGATGGTTAATGGATAGCAGCTTCGTTTTGGAAGCATTAAAATTCACGAGCCATTTCTTATCCCAGTCCGCCACGGATTGGAGGTCCTTTTCAAGCTCGGCACACGAGATTTGCTACTAGCAGTATAGCCCGGCGTTGCTCGGTTGTAAGGAAAGCTTTAAAAATAATCCATGGTCCTGGAGCTCAGACTCTTTGGACGTTGGCACGAAAGACTGAAAAACAATAGTTGTTTCCAGTTAAAGCGAAACCATAGATTGAAAGAAAAATGAATGGATGTAAGTCAAATTTTGATTTCCTGGTATTGATATCAATTAAGTTTTTTTCATTGTAAACTGAATTTTGAAGGCTAAATAAGTCCTCTGAGTAAATGGTATCATGGCTGAGACTAAGAACTACAATTATACCTACTTAGAGCAAACCCGAAGCAAAAACTAAAATAAAACGGCTGAAAAAAAAATACAGACATACAGGCAGATAAACACAAACATCTTGCCTTTTATATATATATATAATCGATTTTCTGCACTATTGTAAGAACTGCAACCTTGAAACTTCTGAATATTGTTTCTTATGTCTTTGTCTATGAGTGTATCAAATTTGATTAAAATCGGACAACTCCTTCTATAACCCAATTTTTTCGATTATCAATTTTCGATATTTATTGGGGGTACCTTGACACAAAACCTAGCTAAGAACACTCGCAGACGCTTATAGTACAACTGTGTAAATTTTTCAAGAAAATCGATTCAGCTGTTTCGGAGTCTATAGGTAACGGACACACAGACACACACAGAGACACACAGAGACACACACAGACACACACACACACACACACACACACACACACACACAAAGTTCCATTTATCATATAAGTTAAGATAAACATTTATTAGTTCTTATGCATATTTTTTTCTTAATTCTTTGTTTTCATTTTTTTCTTTCTTTTATTTTCATCGTTTCATTCTTTCTTTCTTCGTTTTTCCTTTCCTATAACGTCCATAATCGTTTTACTTTCCTGTTTATTTCTTGATTTTTTCTTTTAGTTACTTTCTTTTCTTATTATCTTTCCTTTTACTTTCTTTCTTGCTTACTATTATTTTTGTAGCTGCCTTTCTGTTTTTTTCTATCTTTCTTTTATAACTTGTCGTGGTCACCAATATGTAGAGGGCGAAGAAATTAATAAACAAACAATTAATAAAAAGAAAAATGCACTACAAATAAAGTAAAACAAACTTTTGTTTATTTTCGTAAAAAAAAATAAAATAAAAGTATTATTTTTTTGTACAAAAATGTCAGTCAGTCAGTTAAGTGCCATACGTGATACACGCTTTGGCGATCATTTCTCGAAAGAGACATGACTGACTGGGCAGAAGATTATCCCGCAGTAGGTTGCCATTGCTTTCTGCGGTAGACTGATTGCCGACCAAGGCTATAGAACCCAATCTGTTCTGTTATTTAACCCATAACTGGAAGGAATAGACGGATTAATACCTTTCCCAAGGGTATTTGCGCGTAAGTGAATACAATGGATTCAACTGGAATTCGAACTCGGCTCCCCGGTTTCTCGGTCTGCGCCGATATCCACTGGACCACAACGCACATCCTTGTCCGTAAAGCTGTAAAAAAAGGAAAGAAAGGAACTGGGAATATGAGAGGGAAAGGAAGGACGATGTGTTGCGAGCGGGGTGAGAAAAAGAGAGGATGAAAGAATGTTTACTGATACGTGATACTGCCTGTTGTGTGAACTGCTGAATTCTCTGTTTGTGTGTGTGTGTGCTCCAAGCTGTCCGTGCCCTTATGGTGTGAGCTGGTTGCTCTTCCCTCTGGCGTTGAAAGTTTCCGCTTCCCTTTTATCTTGATGGTGAAGCTCCAAGGAGATCAAAAAGTGTATTTCTTATGTCGAGCCCTGATTGGTCGAAAATTCATATTTTTGACCACGAAGTGTGAGCCGGGCGATAGACGAACTTATCTACTCTTACAATCGTATAAATAAGGAGAAAACAGATATAAAGGCTAGTTCAAAGTATTTTTTTAAGTGCCTAATTAAATTTAAACTGGGTAAAGAAATAATACTATTCGGAAAGGTATTAATCCGTCACTTCTTTCAAGCTATGGGTTAAATAGCGTGATAGATTGAGTTCTATAGCCTTGGTTATCAACCAGTCTACCACAGAAGGCGACGGGAACATACTGCAGGAAAATCTTTTTCCCAGTTACTTATGTCTCTTTAGAGACATGATCGCCCAAGCGTGTATCACGTATGGCACTTAACTGGCTGGCTGAATATAATAGTTGGAAATATAAGCTTCTTTTGGGCATAAAGTGAGGGACCTGTTTTCTATTGTTAGGAAGTAATAAACTGGTCCCATACTAATCACTACTTATTAATATAATAATATATTCCGTCTCTTTTTCTTTCAGGTATGGGTTAGATAGCAGAACAGATTTGGTTCTATAGCCTTAGTCTACTGTAGAAAGTAATGGCAAGCTACTTCGGGAAAATCTTCTGCCGAGTCATTCTTGTCCCTCTCGTGACATGATCGCCCAAAGCATGTATCACGTATGGCACTTAACTGACTGATATAACGGAAACTTGATCTACGTCTCTTTGAAGTTGATTTTAGAAGAAAATTGTTAGTTTTTGATTGGTCACTTGGCGTTTCGGAATTTTCTTCTTGTTTTCAGCTGCAAATCTTAGTTTTCTGAGATTGTGCCCTCATCTCTGACAACCCACCCTGAATGACGCGTGAATAAATAGTGATTTTCATCGACCAATGACCGTTTTCATTTTAAGTTGTCTGATTCACTTAGATAAAATTTCAAATTATCGTGGCTTAAAATTCCGTTAATTTGATTGTTGGAAATATTTTCTTCTCTGTCATTTTCTCAGAAAATTCGATTTATACTGCATTGGGCCAGACATAGAATCACAACAAATAGATTGTTATAAACTTCATCTGGTTTATTTACCTATTTGATCGTTATCAACCTCAGCTGGTCTATTCGTCCATTTAATCGTTATCCTCCTCAACGAGTCTATTCGACTATTTGCTATCAACCCGAATGCGTCTATTTGCCTATTTAATTGTTATCAGCCTCAGCTGTTCTATTCGTCCATTTAATCGTTATCCTCCTCAACGAATCTGTTCGACTATTTGTTATCAACTTGAACACGTTTATTCGCCTAATTGATTGTTATCAGCCTCAGCTGGTCTATTCGTCCATTTAATCGTTATCCTCCTCAATGGGTCTATTTGACTATTTGATTGTTATCAGCCTGAATGCGTTTATTTGCCTATTTGATTGTTATCAGCCTGAACGCGTCTATTCACCCATTTAATTGTTATCAGCCTGAACGCGTCTATTCGCCTATTTGATCGTTATCCACCTAAACGAGTCTTTTCGTGTACTTGACTGGTATCTGCCTCAATAGGTTAGTATGCTCATTTGATTGTGATCAATCTGAACCGAACTCAAGTGGTTGGTCGTCTGTCCCTGAGCATCCGCAGGTCAGTCAACCGGTTCACTGGTTTAATTCTGCTTTCTTCCCACGTTGTGGTTATTAGTTCCAGAAGGCAGACGCGTTGTTTGTTCACGGTCGACTGAAGATGTAGACATGGCTGGGGGAGCCGGTGTTAAACATTTAGAATACAGTAAAAAGAAATAGAAAGAAGAAAAAATAATGTCCCTAGAAAGCCGAACAAACAACTGTTCGATGGTTGCACTGTCAATCTCTTTTATATACAAGAAAAGAATAGAAAAAGAAAAAGGTGACAGGAAGTAAAATTATTTAGCATAACAACTCACACACTGGAGACTTGTTGTTAAATCGTCTTAGAAGATAGATATAACTCTTTTCGACGGAGTTAATTCTTCTCAAATAAAGCGCTGGGACCACGTGTCTTGTAAAGGTGCTGATACAAACGACTGCTGATGTAATCATGATACTTCTCATAGTCCTTGGGCGACTATCAAATTTCAACGATCCGCAACAAATTCGGGGCGACGCTCAAACTTTTTAAATCATAAATCTCCTTGTCGGGAACTACTCAATCCGACCTCTTCACAAAACATCAGTTTCGTATAATCATTTTATAATCTTCTTCTTCCTCTTCCTTGTCTTTTCGTCGTCACCGCACAACAAATACAATTTGCAACAAGCCTCGTTCTGAAACAATAGAGCCAAATGCAAAATATACATATATATATATATATATATATATATATATATATATATATTCTATTCTGCTTTTTCATACAAAGACGTCTTCGGTTAGGCGGTTGACTGGTCCGAATTGGCAGCAACTTTACTCCAGCGGGTGGGTTGGTGGGTGACTCAAACGTACGCTCACACGGTTCTGGTCTCTCTTGTCAGCACTCCCTCTCATCGGAGAGACCCGATGACACACAACTGTATGCTTCCACGGTCGTGAACCGACCCTGTCTTTCTTCAGCATTACTTTGCGCTCATATAGCAAACCGGATGTTATAAGCGAGGTCACCATGCGCTTAACACGAGTGTCTGTTGCTACAGCCAAACATCATGTGACCTCCAAAGGTCCTCTCGCTTAATCAGCGCTATTTCAATTTCATTTGCAAAAAATTATTTTCGTTCATTTCCACTGTACTCCGATGACCCAAATTAAACAGAACTCAACTTATGCTAGATCAAATTTCACCATTAATAAACGTTTCATATACTCAGTGTTTCTGCACTGCGACCGCTACAACGACGACATTTCCCAAAATCCTTGGGCGGTTTTTAAATTTCAACAATCCGCAACAAATTCAGGGCGACGCTTAAACTTTTTAAATCATAAATCTCCCTGTCGGGAACTTCTCAATCCGACCTCTTCACAAAACATCAGCTTCATATAATCATTTTGTAACCTTCTTCTTCCTCTTCCTTGTCTTGTCGTCGTCAACGCACAACAAATACAATTTGCAACAAGCCTCGTTCTGAAACAATAGAACCAAATGCAAGTACAAGTTCTCATACATAGACGTCTTCGGTTAGGAGGTTGATTAGTCGGAATTGTCAGCAATCTTGCTCCAGCGGGTGGGTGGGGGTGACTCAAACGTACGCTCACACGGTTCTGGTCTCTCTTGTCAACAAAACCCCTCATCGGAGAGATCCGATGACACACAACAGTATGCTTCTACGGTCGTGAATCGACTCTTCCACGGTCGTCGACCGACTCTCTTACTGCAACATTACGACGCGCTTATATAAGAAACCGGCGGGTTATAAGCGAGGTCATCCACGCGCTTATCATAAGTGACCACGAGTGTTAGTTGCTACAACCAAAAATTTGAAAATATGGTTACATGTGTGTGTGTGTGTGTGTGAGAGAGAGAGAGAGAGAGAGAGAGTGATAATTTATCTTGTATAGAGAAATTATGACATTCATGCAAAATGCTGTGTGAGAGGGGCGAAAAGCAAAGAGATCTTATGATATTTCTTGAAAGGGAAAACGGAAAAGCCAATTGCATCCTTTATGTCGACTATGTGGTTCCCTTTGCTCTCTTAATTACTGTGAGCAGTTATGTCCTGCTTACCTTCTCTCTACGTAGCAACTGTCGTGAGTAGACACGTCTTGCCTCGAGGTGTGCTAAATAGCAACTGGCGTTCGTCATTCTTTTAACTGACGTGACTCACCGACCGTCATATAGATCCGGTGAATTCATCTGTCCAAAAGGGAGATAACCGCCTCTTGCATCTCTAACAGGAAGTAACTTTGAAGAAAACAAAAAAAAAAGCGATGTGATCGCTATTGGCATATTATCGAAATCGATCTTTTTGGGTGAAGTTAATTGAAAATAATAATTATTAATAATATCTAAAAAAAATAAATAGAAAAAATTAAATTTTCAGCCAACACAGTATATATGTTTATCCCTATCTCTCACGAAAATAAAATGATCGATGTCTCGTAGAATGTTAGGGGTCCAGGGAAGCCGAATTGACTAAACTGTTATAAGTAAACGTATAGCGGGTATCTCTTCCCTTCTTTCATTTGTAGTGAGGGGTAGTAGGATTCCGTAGTAGGTTAACAGAATTTGGCCTTGTGGGAAGATAGCCCACTATAATTCATAAATGATTATAAATTCAAGAAGGGCAATTTTGAGTGTAAAATAACATTTATACATATATACATTTCAATTAACGTTTTACAATTAAAACAATACTTGGAATAAAGGTTCAACGGAAGTTAGAAAGAGTTCATGGCGGATAATAATGAGCTGAAGGAGATAAAAGAATGTTCAAGGGAGATACAACGCTGAAAGGTAAAAGGCTTGGTAGTATGATTAATGTTCATTATCAAGTTGCCGTTTCTAAGGTCAGTAGGTCAGCAAGTTGGTTTGTGAAATGTCTTAGAAAAGGTCAGTTAGTACTTCGAGAACAGGTCAAGAAAAAGAGGCAAACATAGTAGCCGCTCGACATATGGTCGAGGAAGAAACTAATTACACTCTTCTCCTCTGTCTGTGCCTGTCTGACGAAGCGTCTATATCTTCGCTTTTTATATCGGCATTTTGGATCAAAACAGCTAGTTTCGAATTTCATCCTTGTATTTGGTTTCGGGCTCCCCATTGGCTGGTAAATAAAAAAAATGGTAATTTGATATTTGATTAATTTTTATTTTTCAACCGGAACATCTGCGCGAATCCACTTGCGTACGACAACTTTTTATTCATTAGCTTTCTGGTCGGCATAGAGCCATCATCTGGTTTGCTTGCTTTTGCTCGGTCGGTGGTATCATCACAAACGTTCGATAGATAGATATGCAAAAACTGATCGCTAAATGGACAAACATACAGATAGCAATAGATAAAACATTTAGGTAGAAGAAATTGAATGTGTGTGTGTGTGTGTGTGTGTGTGTGTGTGTGTGTGTGTGAGAGAGAGAGAGAGAGAGAGAGAGACAGTACCGGCCATAATTATTAAGTCATCACAGTGTTTTTAAAAATGATGTATTTCATATGATTTTTTAGTATTTATTTCCACGTGAATAATTGTAAATGAAAATAGAATGGTTCTTTTGTTATTACTTTGTAAAATGTTACAAGGCAAATAGCGACAATTTACTCATCGTACCCTGTAGATTATATATATATATATATATATATATATATATATATATATATATATACTACCGGCCATAATTATTAGGCTACCCCGTTGTTTTAAAAAAATGATGTATTTCATACTATTTTTTAGTATTTATTGCCAAGTGAATAATTGTAAATGAAAATAAAATGGTTCTTTTGTTAATGCTGCACAATAACATGCGCAGCTAATGAATTTATAAATATTGAATAATTACCTATATTGCAGTTTCATCAATGAAAGAATTAAGAAAATTTAGGGTGATTCGGACGATTTCATCTTTGGTTTCTTGCCTTGTAAAATTTTGGCAAATAGCGACAATTTACTCATCGCACCCTGTAGATTTTACACACACACACACACACATACATATATATATATATATATATATATATATATATATATATATACTACCGGTCATAATTATTAGGCATCCCAAGTGTTTAAAAAAAATTATGTATTTCATACTATTTTTCAGTATTTATTGGGAAGTGAATAATTGTAAATGAAAATAAAATGGTTCTTTTGTTAATGCTGCACAATAACATGTGCATCAAATGAATTTATAAATATTTAATAATTACCTATATTGCAGTTTCATCAAAATAACTTCCTTTTGCCTTCACAACAGCTGCACACACTCTTGGCATTCTTTCCACAAGTTTTTAAAATAATCCTCCGACAACCAACTCCACGTATCCTTTAGACACCTAACTAAATCCCAAACATTACTCGGCTGTTTCTTCTGACTTCTCCTGTCCAACTCACCCCATGGAAGTTCAATTGGTGAGAGATCTCGTGACTGATTTGGCCAACACATAACTTTTAACACTCCAGCAGTTTCTTTCAATTTTAAAAAAATTTGGCAAAATTTAGAAGTATGTTTTGGGTCGTTATTCTGCTGAAGGATGAAATTTTGATCCACAATACGCAGTCCAAATGGAATTACACATCTCTGTAATATTGAATGGTACTGTTCTTTAATCATATTCCCCTTTACTTCAGCCAAGTCACCTGAACTCGTGCCCGCAAAACAACCCCAAACCATGCAGCATCCACCATGATGCTTCATCGATGACTGTACGCACCCATCTTTCACTCGCTCCCCAACCCTCATCCGCACGTACATCCTCCTTTTACTACCAAACAGTTCGAACTTAGACTCATCAGTCCAAAACACTTTTGACAATTGTTCTGGTGTCCCGTTTTTGTGCTCTCTTCCCCATGCTAGTCTCTTCTTCTTATTGGCTGACCGAAGCAAACTCTAACTGGCTGCCACTCGTCCAAAGAGACACACCCCTCGAAGCCTTCGCTTCACTGTATTTACGGAGACTGGATCAACCCTGTCAGTATTCACTTCTGCTTGTATTTGAGGGGCAGTTTCCTCCTGTCTCTTCAGTCAGTTAGTTAAGTGCCATACGTGATACACGCTTGGGCGATCATGTCTCGAAAGAGACATGACTGACTGGGCAGAAGATTATCCCGCAGTAGGTTGCCATTACATTCTGCGGTAGACTGGTTGCCGACCAAGGCTATAGAACCCAATCTGTCCTGTTATTTAACCCATAACTGGAAGGAATAGACGGATTAATACCTTTCCCAAGGGTATTTACGCGTAAGTGAATGCAATGAATTCGGCTGGAATTCGAACTCTGCTCCCTGGTTTCTCGTTCTGAGCCGATATCCACTGTACCACAACACACAATCTTCAATAATATTCTGCGGTCTTCTCTTACTGATGTTTTCCGTTTTCTCCCTGTTCATTTTCGATTGGCATGGCTTCCAGTTTTGTCTCTCCTATGCATGCATACTGAACTGCACATCTGGACACATTCAGTCTCTTAGCTATCCCCCCCACTTTAGGAATAACCTTCTTTATTGAAGATTTGAAGTCTCTTAGCTATCCCCCCTTTGGGAATAACCTTCTTTATTGAAGATTTGAAGTCTCTTAGCTATCCCCCCCACTTTGGGAATAACCTTCTTTATTGAAGATTTGAAGTCTCTTAGCTACCCCCCTTTAGGAATAACCTTCTTTATTGAAGATTTGAAGTCTCTTAGCTATCCCCCCCCACTTTGGGAATAACCTTCTTTATTGAAGATTTGAAGTCTCTTAGCTATCCCCCCCACTTTGGGAATAACCTTCTTTATTGAAGATTTGAAGTCTCTTAGCTATCCCCCCCCTTTGGGAATAACCTTCTTTATTGAAGATTTGAAGTCTCTTAGCTACCCCCCTTTAGGAATAACCTTCTTTATTGAAGATTTGAAGTCTCTTAGCTATCCCCCCCACCACTTTGGGAATAACCTTCTTTATTGAAGATTTGAAGTCTCTTAGCTATCCCCCCCACTTTGGGAATAACCTTCTTTATTGAAGATTTGAAGTCTCTTAGCTATCCCCCCTTTGGGAATAACCTTCTTTATTGAAGATTTGAAGTCTCTTAGCTACCCCCCCCCCCCACTTTGGGAATAACCATCTTTATTGAAGATTTGAATTTGAGCTCTTATCTCTGCAGATAACTCTTGAGACATGGCTAAATTGAAAAACAAACCAAAAAAAAAAAAGAACGAAAAACTACAGTGTGGAACCACCTAGCAAGATCACATCTTAGTCTCACGGGATACAGAAGAATGAAGAAAATTTAGGGTGATTCGGACGAGTACATCTTTGATTCTTTGCCTTGTAAAATCTTACAAAGTAATAATAACAAAAGAACCATTGTATTTTCATTTAAAATTATCCCCTTGGCCATAAATACTTAAAATAGTATGAAATACATCATTTTTTAAAAAACTGGGGTGGCCTAATAATTATGGCCGGTAGTGTATATATATATATATATATACACATATATAGCAAGTCTACAGGGTGCGATGGATAAATTATCGCTATTTACCTTGTAAAATTTTGCAAAGTAATAATAACAAAAGAACCATTCTGTTTTCATTTAGAATTATTCACTTGGCAATAAATACTAAAAAATAGTACATCATTTTCTTAAAACACTGGCGTGGCAGAATAATTATGGCCGGTAGTGTATATATATATTTAGCAAAACTAGACGGTGCGATGGGTAAATTGTCGCTATTTGCCTTGTAAAATTTTGCAAAGTAATAACAAAAGAACCATTCTATTTTCATTTAGAATTATTCACTTGGCCATAAATACTGAAAATAGTATGAAATACGTCATTATTTTTAAAAAACTGGGGTGGCCCGATAGTTATGGCCGGTAGTTTATATATATATATATATAGAGAGAGAGAGAGAGAGAGAGAGAGAGAGAGAGAGAGAGAGAGAGGAAGTATACTTCTGGGCGCGCATACAAAGTATGTAATTTGCTCAATGGCGGAAGTAAAAGAAAGTGCACTTTTCCTGTTGTTAATTGTGTATTTTTATTTTAATAGCAAACTATTCGTAGTACTTTTGTTTCCATCTTGTGCTTTCGGTCGTATTTCGCCGCGTCCTAACACCGGTTGTTAGAGAAGCGATAGAATTGTTCATTAAATCAACTCGAACGGATCATTTCCCAGACTGCCACAGAAAGCCTTCTCCCACTTCTTTCGTGTTTCCTGCCACACCTTTCGATCGCGTAGGAGAAAAAAAAAACAAAAAAAAAAACAAAAAAAAAACAAAAAAAAAACAAAAACAAACAACATGGCCGGTTCAGCCGCAGAATATATTTGTTGTTTTTTTTTTTTATATCATTCTTCTCTTTTAACCATTTATTTGTTATTTTGCTTTTAGTAAACAAACCGAGACCCGGTCAGTAGCAATGAATTAATCAATAGCTAACCATTCACTTGTACAAGTTGTATCTCTTTTGATAATATATGCTCTCTCTCACTCTTTTTTCTCTTTTTCTCTCTCTCAGATATATGCAAGCTGCAAATTTTAATTTAAAATTTTATTTTAATAACTTATTTTCTTTTTATAAATTTCTATTGTTTTCTTGCATTGTGGTGCAATGGATATCGGTTCGGAACGAGAAATCGGAGAACTGAGTTCGAATTCCAGTTGAATTCATTGCATATATTTTACGCGCAAATACCATTGGGAAATATATTAATCCATCGCTTCTCCCTCCAGTTAAATAGCAGAACAGACTGGGTTCTATAGCCTTGTTTGCAGCCAGTCTAACGCAGAAAGAAATGTCAGAAAGAAATGCCCAGTAGAAAAATCTTCTGCCCAGTCAGTAATGTCTCTTTCTAGACATGATCGCCTAAGTGTTTATCATGCATGGCACTTTACTGGCCGACTTGCTTTCGTTATAAATTAACAGAAATTAAACTCAGCCCAGACCTCAAGTGGAACATCTACATACGATCCGTCGCTACAGATACAGGAAAAATGATTGGTTCCCTATATCGTTCCAGCAAGTATCTCACTCCTTCTATTATCCTCTAAACTTTCAAGGGGCAGGTCAGGTCAAAAATGGAGTACTGCTGCCATATATGGGCGGGAAATGCGCAGTATTCATTTTTCATTCTCGTTTGAGTCCAAAAGTGTTTCTGCTTTCTTGTAGGTTGTGGCTGCCGCCAGGCACCATTTCCTAACAAACCTTAATGTAAAAATCAGCAGGTTCGTTTTCTCGCCGAAGTCAGCCCTGTATGTTTGACCGGCGGCCTTGTCGCCCCTTGGGACAATGTGGCCAGAAAATATAGTTCCTTTTAGGATAACGTAAAACAATAATGAGGTATAAATGAGAAGTATGAGACAAAACAGTAAAGTTAGAATAAGTAAGTAAAAATATAACAAATAAGCTGTTTTTACGGCAACCTTTTCTAAAATATAGGATTTTTGGTCTCTGCGTAAGAAATAGAAACCCCCTTAACAGTCTTTTGGATTGAGACCTTCTAAGAGGTCAGACGTAAATTTGTTATCTCCAGTGGTAGCACATTCGTTCGGTACTGTTAGGGAGTAACTCAATTGCCATAGACCACACGAGGTGCCAACGACGTTTTCATTGAAACCTTCTAAGAGGTCAGACGTAAATTTGTTATCTCCAGTGGTAGCACATTCGTTCGGTACTGTTAGGGAGTAACTCAATGCCATAGACCACACGAGGTGCCAACAAGGTAATTAACATTGTTTCCATTCAACTTCCAGCAAACCCTAGACAAATTTTATAGTTAATGAAATTTTAATTCTTCTAAATTTTTTTTTGTCTTTTAGACCCTTTCTTAATTTGTAAATGTATTGCTTTGGCGACGAAAACGATTCCTGTGGATTTAAACACTTGTTATAAGTTTCCTGTTTTGTTACAATTATTTATGTAAACTTCATTGTTTTATTATTTTTTCGGATTTTGTAATTATCTATCCTTGTGTAAATTCTTCCTCCATGTGCTCACGTTGTTTGTCTTAATTGCAGTTTTCACAGCTGCACAAGTTAAAGGAAATAAAACTTTTTACAATATATACCCGCAGTTTGTCAGTTCTCGCGCGCATGATTCATGTGGCAATGAGAATTACATAGGTAACGAATTATCTTCTACCCTACAACCCGTCTCTCACAGTCGAAACGTCGCAAGCCTCTCGCCGCTTTATCACTGTTTTTATGGAAAACTAGCAGTATAGCCCGGCGTTGCTCGGGTGTAATGAAAGCTTTAAAACTAATCCATGGTCCTGGAGCTCAGTCAAATTTTGATTTCCTGGTATCGATATCAAATCAGTTTTTCTCGTCGTAAACTGAATTTTGAAGGCTAAATAAGTCCTCTGAGTAAATGGTATCATGGCTGAGACTAAGAACTACAATTATACCTACTTAGAACCAAACCAGAAGCAAAAACTAAAATAAAAGGGCTGAAAAAAATACAGACATACAGGCAGATAAACAGACTCACACACACAAACATCTTGCCATATATATATATATTATCGATTTTCTGCGCTATTGTAAGAAATGCAACCTTGAAACCTTTGAATATCGTTTCTTATGTCTTTGTTTATGAGTGTATCAAATTTGATTAAAATCGGACCACTCCTTCTATAACCCAATTTTTTCGATTATCGATTTTCGATATTTATCAGGGGGTACCTTGACACAAAACCTAGCTAAGAACACTCGCAGACGCTTATAGTACAACTGTGTAAATTTTGAAGAAAATCGGTTCAGCCGTTTCGGAGTCTATAGGTAACGGACACACACACAGACAAAGTTCCATTTATAAATAAGTTTAGATACTACCGGCCATAATTATTAACCCACCACAGTGTTCTAAAAAGTGATGTATTTCATACTATTTTTTAGTATTTATTGCCAATCAATTGTAACTGGAAATAGAATTGATCTTTTGTTAATACTGCACAATAACATGTGCATCAAATGAATTTATAAATATTTAATAATTACCTATATTGCAGTTTCAGCAGTGAAAGAATGAAGAACATTTAGGGTGATTCGGACGATATCATCTTTGCTTCCTTGCCTTGTAAAATTTTGCAAAGTAATAATAACAAAAGAACCATTCTATTTTCAGTTAGAATTATCCACTTAAAAATGAAATGTACGAAATACATCATTTCTTTTAAAAATACTGGGGTGGCCAAATAATTATGGCCAGTAGTATATATATGCACATACTCATCCGCACACAGATCTGTTTCGCTGTATCATAGCTCATCAGTACAGTTAGATATCCGATTGCTTTTTAGACAGGATCGAAACCCGACCGAATTAAAATAAGTCGATGATTCTACCTCTGAGCTATGGGTGTTCGGTAGAAGAAGGAAGACTTTTAGCGTGTGATATATATATATATATATGCGTGTGTGCGTGTTATTTCTAATTATTGCAAACGTTATTTTTTAGCGGGTGCACGTACTTAAGTTGACATTGGGGAAACAATTGATTGAGTTTCCTTTCTTCATCATATGCTCATTTTTAAACCCACTGAAGTGACCTGGTGTAATCAATTTTTGTTTTCCTCTCAGATTAGGCCATTTGTTGTGGAGTGCCTTGAAAAATATTGCGTCATCCGTGATTGCATCAGATTTTTATCACGCTCAGATACTATTGTCTCGACTATCGATTAGTTTTCCTACGGCCATTGTCGGCGATGTACGTTACTCCAAGGAAGCGTACAAAGATTGTAACGTAGCACGAACACACTAGCAAGCTTTACAGAGAGATCGTGGATATTGTTGGTGTCAGCCTTTCAACGGTCACTCGTGTCATCAAAGCGAAGAAAAAACTGTATTAATCAGTCCAAAAACATAAAGTAAAATGCGATCGGAAAAGAAAACCAACCCCAAGAGACGACGTATACGTGATCAGGGAAAGTGTGAAAGATCCCAGGAAGACATTGTTTGTTTTGTTTAAGTTCATTTGCATAAGGGTATATATATATATATATATATATATATATATATATATATATATATATATATATAACTGTAAATTTGTCGTTGAACACATCTCGAAAAACCCACCGAGTATAAACGCGGAGGGGAAAAAAATGGAAACAAAAAAAGAAACGAACTAATCACTTGAACATTAGTCAAAGTACTAGTCGAAAGAAAAAAAAAACAAACCCCGAGACGAGTAACCTAACACGTAAAGTACTCAATACACTAGTAGAGCAAACAAGTAAGTACCTAGCTAACCTAGAGAGCCAACGAAACTACCAAGGTTTCACCAAATTGGATCGTTTCCCTGAAGATCCAATTTGGTGAAACCTTGGTAGGTTCGTTGGCTCTCTAGGTTAGCTAGATACTGACCTGTATATATATATATATATATATATATATATATATATATATAATGCTACTTCAACTAATCACGAACATTAATCTCCTTTATCGTAATCAAAGGCATACAAATTATAAACAAGATGAAAATATAATAAAACAATTAGTAAATACAAATATATCTACAACAGATCCTAGCAAAAAAAAAAAAATAAATAAATAAATAAATAAAATAAAATAATCATATACTACTCTAGTCTAATCTAGTATATTCGACTCAGTTACTCGCAATGATTCTTCTCCCCCGGTTAGCGATTTGCAAAAAAGCCAACAGAGTTTACAAATTCAAGTGTTCTTTGGAAGATTGTATCTCCAACGGATTAAATAACCTTTATGTCGGTCACACCACGAACTCGCTTTCACGACGCTTGACACTACACTTGAACGATAATTCTAACATTTTTAGGCTTTTAAAACAACATGCCTAGCCACATACACAATTCAGGAAAACCCTAGTTGAAAACACAACGATACTTAAACATGAAAACAATAAACAAAAACCAAAAATTCTTGAAGCTATATACATAAAACAGCTGAAACCTAACGTGAAGAAGATTAACTATGAAATCTCCACAAATATCCTTAAATGCCTATAATTAATAACAAAAGCCATTGGTTTATTCTGTGGTGATACCGACCGAGCAAAAACGAGACCGGATGTTTGCTCTACAACAACTAAAAAGCAAATGAATAAAACTCGTCGTGCGCATCCGAGTTTGCGCAGATGTTCCGGTTGAAAAATAAAAATTAATCAAATATCAAATTTCCATTTCGCGAGCCTACGCAAATTTTATTTACCAGTCAATGGGAAGCACAGAATCAAATTCAAGGATGAAATTCGAAACGAGCTGCTTCTGATCCAAAAGGCAGATAAAAAAAGCTGAGACAAAAAACATCGTTAGACAGACAGACCAGCGGAGACGAGCTGATTAGTTTCTCCCTTGACTTAAGTCGAGCGGCTACTATGCTTGCCTCTTTCTTTCTCCTCTGTCTCATAAGTACTTACTGACCTCTTCAAAGACATTCCTCAAAAGTACTTACTGACTTACTGACCTTAGAAGTGGCAACTTCAAAATGAACATTAATCATACTCCTAAGCATTTTATCTTTTTCAGCATTATATTATTTTCCATGAACATTCTAACCCCCGTTGGACTTATATTCAAGTATTATTCTAATTGTAAAAACATTAATTGATATGTGTATCGATAAATGTTATTTTATACTCAAATTGCCTTTCTTGATTTTAGAATCATTTTATGAATTATAGTGGGCTATCTTCCCACAAGGCCAAATTCCGTTAACCTGTAACAGTGTACAACTACCCTTCACCAGAACGGAATCCTACTACTACTAGAAAAGAATAAATAAGATAAGATACCTGCTATAATTCCAATGGCTTCCCATACTTAATATTTCTTGTTTTCACTCTCGCTTGGTCATGTGTGACGTGACGAGCTGTAATGCGATATTCGCTTCAAGCGTTTTAAATGCACGAATTTGTTGTTGCTTGGAAATCTTCCATGCAAACACAAAGTTTGTCATTATCGTTTGTCTGTGTTTATAATATATAATGTAATTTGGCATCTTTGAAAATGGCTTATGTAAGCCGAAAGCTTAGATTGGATTATTATAAAGGTATTTTTTTTTAATCATTTCACCCCAAGCAAGGCATTCCACTGCCACTATTGCGCTTGGGGCTACATAGGGGGAGGTAAATAGGAATAGTGGTTAGATATAGGAAATGTCAGAAGTGGGGTGATAGATAGTTGGGTGGGTGGGAAGAGTGTTTGAAAGAATGGAAGTTAGCGTGTTAGGAGGTGTCTATTGACCTTACATTTAAACTCCTGGAGATTGTAGCGTATCAATATTGTAATTTTCTTTCTTCATTTAATGATAATGCTATTAAGCTTATCAGAAAATATGAAAAAAATTTACATAAAATAAACAGACAAAACTTGTCTATATTAATGCATTAATAACACACACACACACACACATACACACACACACACACACACACACACACACACACACACACACACACACACACACATATATATATATATATATATATATATATATATACTCGTGTCATAGTAATAATTCCAGTAGGTCTGATCAAGTTAAATTGTCAGCTGATCCAGAAAATGATTTTTCACTCTGTTGAGACAAAAGTTCCAAAAACGAAGCTTCCCTATTTTAATTGTCTTAGAGATGCCGTTTTGGCTTCCATCATCATGGCTGATGTTAACCCCCGGGAGAGTAAGCCATTCTGTCTTCTTGGTATAACGTTTTCCACTGATATGAATTGGAAATATTATATTGAATCAGTTGCTAGGGTTGCTGCTAGTAAGGTTGGTTGATCATGTCGTCTTTGACAATTCTCTTTGCCTGAATCTATTTTGCACATCTGTACGCCTATAATTTATCTGTGTATTGCTGCCACATTTGACTTTTGCTATGTATCTAGTGATTTTTAACAAAACACAAATAATAATCTGCAATATCATCATTCCTGATCTGGCATCTCCGCTTCAGTTATTTTCCCACCGTTGTAACGTAGCTTTTCTCTGAATTTTCTATAAATATTTTCAGGGAAATTAAAACCGTTCATTTATTGACATATTGGCATTTTGGTAAACAAAAGTTAATTCTCGGTTTTAAAAATCATGCAAAATTAAAATATAAATCTGTGTCACATTATTTTAGAAAAATAGAAAATTTAAAGTTAAATTAATTTGATTTGAAACAAGTATTACTTTCTTATAGTTTGAAATGTAGTATGCAATCATTTCTTAATCACAGATGTTTTGTTTTTGCGTTTATTGCCAGACGTGACTACAAGCTAAGAATGGTTGACCAGAATTGACATAATTGTCCAAATCTTTTCTGTAAGGGGAAGAAAGCGTGAAAAACGTGACCTTTAATGTCGCACATGAAATACCATACTTAAAAAAAAAAACAACCTTTCTACACCAAATAGAATTAAAAGTTATTTTTAAAATCTTGGTGCGTGAAAATTTGTATTAAACTTTTCAATTTTAGATCAGTAAAGATAGTCACCACTTAATAACTTAATAACCTAACCGTAACAAAATGTTGAAGAATGTTAAAATGCTTTTGAAACTTTATAAATTATTTTAATTAGAAAAGAAAAAATGAAAGCAATTCTTGTAAAAATTCATTATTCAATGAAAATCATTTTTTCTGATCGGCTTTCCTTTTTGGTAACACGAATGTAATCGCAATATTAGTTTGGCAGCCATTTTACTGTAGGTTCACACACACACACACACACACACACACACACACACACACACAAATGTACGTCTTGCACGTTTGTGGAACTCTCTTCCAGCTTCTTCCTTTCGTGTAAAGTACGATTTAAAAAAAAAACATTGAATGAAAGGTCAATCGTCGTCTTCTGTGGCGATGAATCTTGTTCTTTTCATATTCTCTCTCTTTAATACTGATTTTGTTTACAGAATCTTTTACTCCCAGTTTGTCGGGAAATAAGTAAATAAAAAGAATTGTTTTTTTTCTTTGAGTTTTGTTTTAACGGCATATCAACACCTCTGTGGGTTATATAATGGCAAAAAGATAGAGTTTTAAGGTATTTTTTAAAAATCTTCCGTTATCGTGAGAAGGTTTATTTAGTCAGATTTTGATGAAAATTTTAATTTTGTTATTATTATTTTAGAAAACTGAAGATGTCTTCTAGTTTTGTATTCAAAAATGTATTGGTGGTCATAATTTTTTTCCTTCAAAAATGTATTACGGCAATAATCTTTTCTTCTTCCGAAAAGTACTGTTGACAATATATTTCTTTCAAAAATGTATATTTTTTTTATAAAAGTCTATTTTTATGTGTATATTTCTATAAAGGTCTTTCATTGTGTTTTTACCCCAGTTTGGGGGTTAACTATTTGCCCATAGCTGGGACCCCTAATAGGTGCTCCCACTCCAGGTAAGGGTGTACCTGAGAATAACAGTAATTAAGAGGTGGTTCTATGCTTCTCACAATCTCCCAGTCAGAGGCCTTGCTGCCGGATGCAGTTTACCGTCATGCCCAGGACCTTGTTCTTTTGTATCCTGAAAGTAAATTTATACTAAAACATATATTTGTATAATTTATCCATTCGTTAAAACATGCTATCATTTTACAGGAATTATGGCGATTTTCTAAGGGTAGCTTAGATGTGGCACAAGGCTGAAAGTAAAGAGCGCCAAGTGAGAATAGAATTCATTATTTAGACATAATTGCTCTGGTGAGACAAGCTTGCTAACCATTACACCACATCGTGACGCCTAAATGACTTTCTAGATATGGTACAAGGCAGAAAGTGTGGAGCACCCAGTGCGGATCGTAATCACAGTAAAGTTGTAATTAATATTAGTAAAACAATATTGCTGACAATTACTCCAGTTTGAAGAGCCTCTTTTTACGGGTATTCTGTTAATTTAATGTATAATTCTTTCGATCTGTAAAACATAACTCAACGCATTCAATCAATGTAGGCGCTGATGACTTAAAGAATTCCGCAACACTGCATTCTTTGTAACGTTTTAGTAGTAGACATAACCGTGGAGATGTTTATCGTAGCTTATCTGCCCGCTAAATTAAATAAAAAATAAAAATAAAATAAAATTAAATTAAATTAAATAAAAAATAAAAGTTTAGAAAAATGAAATGAAGCCAATAATTTTTTTTTTGTTTATTTTCATACTCCAACGTTAGTTGACATGGAACTTTTGACATCTGTAGATTTCGTGGTCCAAATTGCTGGACACGGAAGCTGATAAGTCTTGTCACGTGATATGAGTCATCTTATTCTCTCCAGAGTTAACTACAGCGTAAGATCAATGTGTGTAGTAAGTGTAGTAACACACACACACACACACACACACACACACACACACACACACACACACACACACACACTGAGAAACACGAATACAGACGCTCTTCCACGTTTATATAAAAGGATGAATCATTAGGCTCACAACCGGACATATTTTCTGAATTTTGATCGTAAAAATTCGGTATAAACAATTCAATTAATAGTGACAACTGAATTAAGAGCATTAACAAGATTAGGAGACAATGGGGGGGGGGGGAATATGTTTGGAAGAATTTTTATTTTTAAACTGCAGACTTATCAATTTACCTACGTCTATCTATCTATCTATCTATCTATCTATCTATCTATCTATCTATCTATCTATCTATCACAGTCTGTTCATATCTATCTATCTATCTATCTATCTATCTATCTATCTATCTATCTATCTATCTATCTATCTCAGTCTGTTCATATCTATCTATCTATCTATCTATCTATCTATCTATCTATCTATCTATCACAGTCTGTTCATATCTATCTATCTATATCTATCTATCTATCTATCTATCTATCTATCTATCTATCTATCTATCTCAGTCTGTTCGTATCTATCTATCTCAGTCTGTTCGTATCTATCGTATCTATCTATCTATCTATCTATCTATCTATCTATCTATCTATCTCAGTCTGTTCATATCTATCTATCTATCTATCTATCTATCTATCTATCTCAGTCTATTCGTATCTATCTATCTATCTATCTATCTATCTATCTATCTATCTATCTATCTATCTATTCTATCTATCTATCTATTCTATCTATCTATCTATCTATCTATCTATCTATCTATCTATCATCATCTATCATATCTATCTATCTATCTATCTATCTATCTATCTATCTATCTCAGTCTGTTCATATCTATCTATCTATCTATCTATCTATCTATCTATCTATCTATCTCAGTCTGTTCATATCTATCTATCTATCTATCTATCTATCTATCTATCTATCTCAGTCTGTCTATCTATCTATCTATCTATCTATCTATCTATCTATCTCAGTCTGTTCGTTATCTATCTATCTATCTATCTATCTATCTATCTCAGTCTGTTCTGTATCTATCTATCTATCTATCTATCTATCTATCTATCTATCTATCTATCTATCATATCTATCTATCTATCTATCTATCTATCTATCTATCTCAGTCTGTTCATATCATATCTATCTATCTATCTATCTATCTATCTATCTATCTATCTATCTATCTATCTATCTCAGTCTGTTCGTATCTATCTATCTATCTATCTATCTATCTATCTATCTATCTATCTATCTATCTATGTGTTGGTTTTCTTTACCAGTTTGATGGACGTAAGATATTTCGGTATCTCTATCTTCTTTTCCACTTCACTTTTCTTTTACAATAATGTTTGCGATGTACAAGAACAAAGATCCATCCAAGTAGAGAGTTTCAGAGTAAGAGACACGGTTTATAGGGAGATGTAGAAGAAAATAACAGTTAACCCTCTTTTCTTCTCTCGCACTCCTAGCTTGTAGGGCTCTTTCTTCTCTGTCAACTTCGATTTTCAAAAATTAAATGCAATATCCGTTTTCTTTTTAATTTTTTGAGGGGGTTTAGCTTACTTGAATGTATCGGCTGAAATCTTAACCGATAATGAAATTCGGAGTCTGGTTTTGCTTGGTCTTCAAAACCAAATCTCCGAACCTTCTTTCCTCACGTTTGTTTCCTTGGGAATAAAAAAGCCTGCTGATATGTTTAGTGGCTAAGGAAACACTAATTCCACTATCACACTAATTTTGACGGTAAAAGAATGGAAAAGTTTTCTTGGAAAATCACGGACTTATTCTATTCTAGGAATGGCAATTTCTATTTTTAGCTGCAATGAAACGTCATTACTTCGAGACCGCTTCAGTGCCTTCTTCAGTGTGCCGTGTCTCTTTAGAACGAAGGCGATCATGGCCTTCCATAATTCCATATCACTAGTAGATCACAATACGCTTTCTGCTCTTATCCTTTCCAAACCCCGCTCGGCCATCTATTTGCTCAAGACCATCAAATATGTTACGCGTTGCTTTCCCTTGTCTATCTTTCACTCTGTCTGGCCTGTGAGTATCATATTCTCCAAGCTCTCCTTCCTCATTACATGTCTCAGGAACTTCAGTTGTCTTTTTCTGATTTTACGTATTAGTTTCCTTTTTGTTTCAATCCTCTCCAAAACCTCGTCGTTATAGCTGAAATAGTGCTATAATCAATGCTGAAATAGTTCATCATCTCACCGCCCACAAACTGTTCTCCGACAGGCAATATGGATTCCGATTTGACAGGTCCACGGCCGACCTGCTAACAACTGTAACGGAGTACATGCTACAGGCCCTTGATGAGTCTGACTAGGCTCGCGCGGTTGCTCTGGACATCTCCAAGGCTTTCGACAGGGTTTGGCACCCTGGCCTCCTATGCAAACTACGCGGTTATGGTATTACCGGTCGCCTGCTTGGTCTAATCCAATCTTTCTTAAATAACCGCAAAATGAAGGTCGTTCTGAATGGGCGTGCCTCTTCGTCCTACAGCACGAATGCTGGTGTCCCACAAGGTTCTATCCTGGGCCCGACGCTCTTCCTTATTTTCATCAACGACCTCCCAGATGAGATCAAGTCCCAAGTAGGCATCTACGCAGATGACACTACAATATACTCCCGCTCCAGTAAGAAACCTGTCGTGGCGGACAGACATAATCTCGCTGCTGACCTTGAGCGGGATCTACACTCTGTGGTGAACTGGGGCAAGAAGTGGCTTGTCAACTTCAATTCCTCTAAGACCAAGTTGTTGTCTGTCAACCATTACAGGCAACCTCTTCTGCCTCCCATAAGCATGGACCAGATGATTCTCCCGGAGAGTAATACACTACGCCTCCTCGGACTTAACCTGTCTTCAGACCTCAAATGGAACCACTATATTGAATCCATAGCAAAATCTACTGCTAAGAAGGTTGGGTCACTATGTCGATCCAGGATGTTTTTTCCACCTGAATCCATCCTGTATATACACAAGTCAACCATCCGTCCGTGCATGGAGTACTGCTGCCATTTATGGTCGGGTGCCCCTGCCGTTCTCCTCAGTGTTTTTGACAAGCTCCAAAGGAGAGTCTGTAATGTGATAGGTACTGATCTGGCGACTCGACTGCAGCCACTTCCCATCGTCGAAATGTGGCCTCCCTCTGTCTCTTCTATAAATACTTTCATGGCTTCTGCTCGGATGAGCTTAAGTCACTGATGCCTCCTCAACAGGTGTTTACCCGTGCAACCAGACTGGCAACTGGGTCCCACCCATTCACAGTCAGGTTAGCCAAAAGCAGACGACAATTCTACTCCTGCAGCTTCCTCTCTTGCACTTCCCGCCTGTGGAACTCACTCCCGTATTCTTGCTTTCCTGACGGCTACGACCTCCAGAAATTTAAATGCAAAGTCAATACTCACCTACTAACCACTGGACTCTAGCTCTCTCCCCTCCCCTGTATAATCTTCACTTTCTCTCCGCCCATGTATCTGTCATCGCACCTGCTTTCTCAGCTTTCTATTGTTCCTTTCTAACTAGCTTGTACTCATCACTCTTTTCTAATTAATCTTTCTACATTTATGTAACCCCCTGCACATCAGTGGCGTTTCTGCCTTGCTCGGGGTGAAATGATTTAAAAAAAAAAATGTCTAATCCACAGTATCTTGGTTGATTCAAGCCTTCCCTTCACTTTTCGTGAGGTTTTCTAGCATTCGTTGCCATACTGAAGAACAGGCATCACGTAACAATCTAGTACTTTGTTTCCAGCGAAATTTTCCTTTATCTTAATACTCTACTCAGTCTCTGGAAGGCATCTTTGGCCATGCCAATTTGTCCTCAGATCCCATTGTTGCACTTTCCGTTCTTTGTTAGAATACTTCCCAGGTATTTAAATTTCTGTACCTGCTTGATTTTAGTATCCCCGGCTTGTAGGCATTTTGAGATCCTCTTTTTTACTGATGACCATGTATTCAGTTTATATGTGGTCCTTTCTTTACGCTTTCCTTAGTTACCTTCTGTAGAAGGTCTTGTAGTTTTCTTTCCGTATTTACTGTCAGCACTGCATATCTTATATTGTTCAGATTGTGGCCGCCAATGACAAATCCTGGTATGATTTTTAGGGCTCTCAGAATCGTCTCGCTGTATATAGGTTGAATAGATCTGGCGAGAAGACACATCCTTGTCTTACACCCCTTTCTATTTGCTTTTATCTGCTGAACTCATTCCCTCTCCGTATGCAGGCGGTTTGCTGCCATTAAAGGTTCTTGATTACTCTTAGGTCTTTCTCGAATATGTCAAGGTTGACGAATGACTTAGAAGAAAAGAATTTCAGTCATAGTAAGGAGCAGGCAACTGCCGTATTGCTTCGTATAGACAGAAAAGTAATTATGAAAAAGGTTATTAACAGGCCCTTATTGTTTACTGTCTGCCTTTTCTTCCAGGCTCTCTTCAGGTTTATAAGCAGCAGATCAGCAGTGAATAATAGATGAGCTAACAATGGACACGTTTTTAG
This sequence comes from Ascarosepion bandense, assembly GCA_037127315.1. Classification (NCBI taxonomy): domain Eukaryota; kingdom Metazoa; phylum Mollusca; class Cephalopoda; order Sepiida; family Sepiidae; genus Ascarosepion; species Ascarosepion bandense. Next base: position 3,147,261 of record JBBBDQ010001872.1, read on the forward strand.
TAGCTATAAAAAGTAAGTTTTAATATCACGAAACAAATTAATAAAATTAAATGACAAATACTTCTACATCAGCAACCGTCACATTTATGTTTACCTCTCGAAGAAAATTGAAAAAGTTTTCCGATCGATCCGCTTGTGGTGATACAGAGCAAGCGAGGCACCGGATGTTTGCCATCAGAGTTTCAGATAGCAAATGAGCCAAACTGGTCTTTGCGCATCTGGGCTCCACGCAGATGTTCTGGTGGAAAACCAAAAATAAATACATTTCAAATTCCTTTTACGGACCCTTTTCGCGAGCCGACATGAATTTTGTTTATTGTCCAATGGTAAGCCCAGAGTTAAATCCGAGTGTGAATTCCCAAATGACTTGTTCGGAGCCCCGAAAACGAAATAAAAGTACGACGCAGAAAACTATTGCAAGTTGAGAAATTACGTCCCTTGAATACGTCAAGCGATCGTATTATGCTTGCCTCTCCTTTCTCTCTCATCTTCTTCTTCACTGTTCACTGAGCCACTTACCCGATGGACTGAGCGGAGACTTCAAAGACACTCCTAACAAACAAACGCACACATACATACGCACAAACTATTTTCGCCAATTGCTGCTATGAACATTTTTAACGACCTTTATACCAACCAAAAGTCATTACTTTTATTTGTAAAAAACTATATATATATATATATATATATATATATATATAAAATTGTGTATAGAAACAACATTTATATATATATATATATATATATATATATATATATATATATAAATGTTGTATCTATACACAATTTGATTTTCTTGTTTTATACCCCTCTTATAGTGGGCTATTTACTAACAAGGCCAAATTCAGTTAATCTGTTTCAACACACAAATGCACTTCCCTAGAACAGATAGCCCACGATATAGTAAGGAGCAGGCAATTACTGTGTTGCTTCGTAAAGAGAGAAAAAAAAGAATTATGAAAAAGATTAATAACAGGTCCTTAATGTTTCCTTTTTCTTCTAGGCTCTAAAACCGGGTTATAAGTAGCAGGTCAGCAGTGAATAATAGATGGGCTAACAATGGACACGTTTTTAGTAGATAAAAAATTTTAATATCACGAAACGAATACATGAATGAGAATGAGAATGAATACGAGAATGAGAATGAGAACGAGAATGAGAATGAGAACGAGAATGAGAATGAGAACGAGACCAGAATGAGAATGAGAACGAGAATGAGAATGAGAACGAGAATAAGAATGAGAACGAGGCCAAAATGAGAATGAGAACGAGAATGAGAATGAGACCAGAATGAGAATGAGAACGAGAATGAGAATGAGAACGAGAATAAGAATGAGAACGAGACCAGAATGAGAATGAGAACGAGAATGAGAATGAGAACGAGAATGAGAATGAGAACGAGACCAAAATGAGAATGAGAACGAGAATGAGAATGAGAACGAGAATGAGAATGAGAACGAGAATGAGAATGAGAACGAGACCAGAATGAGAATGAGAACGAGAATGAGAATGAGAACGAGAATAAGAATGAGAACGAGACCAGAATGAGAATGAGAACGAGAATGAGAATGAGAACGAGACCAGAATGAGAATGAGAACGAGAATGAGAATGAATACGAGAATGAGAATGAGAACGAGACCAAAATGAGAATGAGAACGAGAATGAGAATGAGAACGAGAATGAGAACGAGACCAAAATGAGAATGAGAACGAGAATGAGAATGAGAACGAGAATGAGAATGAGAACGAGAATGAGAATGAGAACGAGACCAGAATGAGAATGAGAACGAGAATGAGAATGAGAACGAGAATGAGAATGAGACCAGAATGAGAATGAGAACGAGAATGAGAATGAGAACGAGAATAAGAATGAGAACGAGGCCAAAATGAGAATGAGAACGAGAATGAGAATGAGAACGAGAATGAGAATGAGAACGAGACCAGAATGAGAATGAGAACGAGAATGAGAATGAGAACGAGACCAGAATGAGAATGAGAACGAGAATGAGAATGAGAACGAGACCAGAATGAGAATGAGAACGAGAATGAGAATGAGAATGAGACCAGAATGAGAATGAGAACGAGAATGAGAATGAGAACGAGAATGAGAATGAGAACGAGACCAGAATGAGAATGAGAACGAGAATGAGAATGAGAACGAGAATGAGAATGAGAACGAGACCAGAATGAGAATGAGAACGAGATCGTATTCGAATAGGTGAGGACTGTTGGGTTGGTATTGCATAAATTAAACACTTTCATTTTACTTCGTCTTTCTGTAGAACTTTCAGAGTCAAAGGAAGACATTAAGACGATAAAAAAAGGATCTTTATAGACAATTGCAGTCGATTCGTTCGTAGCTTATAAACAATTTATAACGAGACAGGCTCAGGTAAATCGATAGATGTCTCTTGGGTAGAATTGCGCAGGCTGTCGGTGTTGTCTGCCAGAGTATCTGACTTCGAATTGGCTTGCGTATTTATGGTCGGGTTACCGGAATATCTAAAGCAGCGTTTTTTGCATTGTTACGCACGGATTCTATAAATATCACCCAAACCAGGGTAACATTGGCAGACGAAGAATGAGAAGTGGTACCGGTTGCAACAGTTAAATTACTTGCATGCAAAATGGCAGAACCAACATCAACAAATAACCAAGTGACTCTGTAGCGTCGTTGTGAGCTGGTTAATGTTTCTTTGATTTGGCCTTGTGTCAGACTTAACCGAACTCCCTACAGCTTATAAGTTTTATGCAGAGTTATAATCATCAGAAGGTTTTTCATCAGAAGGTTGGTTGTCGGCAGGTTGGAATGTGTGGATTAGTGTAGAAGAGTGGAATAATAAAATATACATTTTGAATGTTAAAATAGAAATTTATTAAAGAGAAAAACTAACATGAGTTGTAGGAGTTAATCTACAATTAGAAACATTAAAAAAGTTAAGAGTAGAGTTCGTACAAAATGTTCAAGTAGTAATTGTTGAAATAGATAAGGAGAAAGAGAAAGAGAACAAAGTGCGACCTGGCCTTATCTCCGGGTTGATTTGAAGTTGGTTACATTTTAGTTCTTTCGTCTCTCGGCGCCCATTTCTGACTCTTGACTGATGCCGAGGTCATTTATATAGTCTTTTTGAATTTAGCACTGGATCGCTAAGTCCTCAAATCTCGTAAGTCGCTCCCATTGGTCAAAAATCATTTCAACACCTACTTGCGAAATCTGGTTTCGAATTTTTCGTTAAGCACATAGTCAGTCCTTGTTTTATTTGAGAAAACCAGGATTTCACACGTCGTTGTGAATTTTTGTAAAAGTGAAGAAGAAGGGCGTTGATTTTAATTTATTTCTGATCCGCTACACCTCTAAAGCTTACGGCCTACAAGTGTCATGGATCTAATTACATGGCTGTCATATTCTTACGTAATGTCCAATTACCTCCCTTTCACCGATCTCCACATGAACTCTTAATTTCAGTATATTTATCTGCCCTTGTCCGGGAACTCTTCAGTAGAAGATAACCAGTCCTTGTTTGTTGTTCATTAATGCCTTACGTCTTAAGCTAACTTCGTCTCTACTCATTTCAATGGCAAAAGATTGCTTGATTAGTGTGCAGGCTTCTTTTATGATTAATGTAGAAGGTCTCTATGGGATTATTTTCGATGAAATATTAGAGGAAATAGCGCACTTACAAAATAACAGAAACTGATTGAATTGTAATTCCAAATAACATTTATTTAACAAAAGAAAAGTTTCGGGTTTACTTTTGCTAAAAATAAATGTTCTATTGTCGAGTGGCAAAACAATACACAGATCTATATATAAAATAAAACAAGATGTTTAGTGTCTGTCTGTCTGTCTGTCTGTATGTATGTCCTTTATACAAATCCACAATTTTTATCCGATTCTCACAAACTTCACACAAATATTTTTCAGGCTTCCGGTCAGGTCATGGGTTACATATTTTTTCCGAATTTCCCCCGATATCGGAAATTGATACCCCAATATCCGATCAGGTCTGATCAATATCCAGATTTCAGCTTTTTTATCCTGGTTCTTGCTGCAGAATTTGCTCTAACTTGAAAAAATTATAGTTTTTAGTCTCAAGCATTAGGAGATCTTCTCAGACAACTCATTTTCCCCGATATCGGAAACCAATACCCCCGATATGCTATCGAATCTGATCAAAAACCGATACTCAGCCATCAATAAGGCTCATTTTCTCCAAGTTTACTCCCGATGGGTACGATAAGTTTTCATGGACTTACTTAGATTAGTTTATCCTTGGATGACTTATTTGACTATGATATTGGAAATCAATACCCCGATATCCTATCGGATCTGATTAAAATCAGGTTTTCAGCCCTTTTATTTTGGTTTTTACTTCGGGTTTTCCTCTAAGTAGGTATAATTGTAGTTCTTAGTTTTAACAACCTATGTTTTTCGTGTCAACGTCGGGCTATACTGCTAGTGCTGAAATAATACCTTTATTCGATAGATACAATATAAATAGTTCGTACAAGATCTCAACAATATGGGTGTCTGAGTTAGCAAGTAATCACGGTTGTTACGAAACCCTCAGCTCACACGAACTAACTACCGAGTTCAACCAACTAACTATTTATATATACTAGCAGTATAGCCCGGCGTTGCTAATCCATGGTCCTGGAGCTAAAGAATATTTGTGTAAAGTTTGGTGAGAATCAGATAAAAATTGTGGATTTGTATAAAGGACATACAGACAGATAAACAGGCACACACACAAACATCTTGCCTTTTATATATATAAATATATATATATTATCGATTTTCTGCACTATTGTAAGAACTGCAACCTTGAAACTTCTGAATATCGTTTCTTATGTCTTTGTCTATGAGAGTATCAAATTTGATTAAAATCGGACCACTCCTTCTATAACCCGATTTTTTCGATTATCGATTTTCGATATTTATCGGGAGTACCTCGACACAAAACCTAGCTAAGAACACTCGCAGACGCTTGTAGTACATATATATATATATAAAAGGCAAGATGTTTGTGTGTGTGTCTGTTTATCTGTCTGTATGCCCTTTATACAAATCCACAAATTATCCAAACTTCACACAAATATTCTTTAGGCTGAGTCTGAACTCAAGGACCATGGATTAGTTTGAAAGCTTTCATTACACCCGAGCAACGCCGGGCTATACTGCTAGTTATTAAATATAAGTATGGATGGGAAACAGCTAGTTACCAGGTTATTCGAATTAATATTTAATTTAATTTAGAGCCAATAATTTTCTGTGTCTTCTTTGTTTTTTAAATAATACATATTTATATTTTAATTTATAAAACAAAGAAATATAGAAAATCAGTTAGAAATTCTTGGACACTTGATTCGGCGCATCTGAACTGCCGGCCTCGTTACAGAGGGCACTTTGATTCATTATGAATTGTTTATTTTTGAAGCGACCGCACACACACACACACACACACACACACACACACGCGCGCGCGCACTGTTACGAGGATGCATTTCTATATAAAAATAATAATAATGTCTAAAAAGTTCTGGTAACGGATTTATTTGAATCTTACTTGTTATTACAAAAAAGTTTTAATTCATGAAGTTATCTTAAAAATAAGGAACTTAGAAATAGAACGTTTGGAAGATGCTAGAATGTCCGAGAAAATTCGAGTAAAATCTAAAGAATTCTAAAGGATTCTAGAATATGCAAATTAGGTGTTAGCTCCTATAAAAATAGGTTTTGGGAAGAGAGTAGTCAGTCGTTAACAGGATTTGCTAACATTATCAACCCCGGCTTTGATTCAAGGATCTGTGCCTCCAGCCAAAAGAATTTCTAAGAAAAGTTGCCGACCAACTAAAACCTGAAAGAGAACTTCATGGAACAATATGGGTAAATAGATATTTTTGACTTTTCATTGATCAAATTAATAATTATTCTTTATGTACATATTTGAGGATTTCCAAAAAGTATAACACTTAAACTTCTTCGCTATCTTAGCAGGGTAAAGATATTTGACACCTTCCTTCCCCTTCGTAACACTTCACCTGCCAGTAAACTCTATGTTTCTGTTTTGAATGTAGAAAAATCGTAAATTTTGTATATATATATATATATATATATATATATATATATATATCATTTTGTGTTTATCGTAAATTAAATATTTGTATGTGATTTTTAACTCTGAGTTTTGGTCAATTTTTTTTTCTTTTGTTACACTTAACACATAAGAATATATATATATATATATATATATATATATATATATATATATATTAAAAGCAGAAATAGGGTTTTTTTTTTCAACGGGAGAAGTTGGTATAGAAGAAAAAAGTGCGAGAGGCCGTGAACATTTTGTTTAAAGTGCAGATTTATTGTTGTTATTATTATTAATATCACTTGCTTTTTGTATGATATATTATGTGTTCATAATGGTATTTGTGTCACTACACGTGTTTCGAATCCAAAGTTGACTCTCTTCAGGCAAATAAACTTGTGACTTTACTTATCGAGATCCGTTTGTCTTTCTGACGGCCGAAAATACTGTGTATAGATAGATAAGTGGTCGGTGAGTAAATCAGAAAGTTCATATGCGTGCATGCTTGTTATTTTTTCTCACTCAATCGCTAAATCTCTTCCGTTTTGGGAATCATTCACCTTTCGTTGGCCAGAAAAATCTTTCAACTGAAGAGAGTCAACTCTGGACTCGAAACACGGGTAGCAACTCAAATACCATTATGGACACCTAATATATTGTACAAAAAGCAAGTAATATTAATAATAATAATAATAATAATAATAATAATAATAATAATTAATCTACACTTTAAACAAAATGTTCACAGCTTCTCTCGCACTTTTTCCTATATATATATATATCCCCGCACACACATGTACACACCCATATAAATCCACCACTCACATACCCATAAAATAAATTCAATATTTCATTACTCTTATTAATTTTTGGCCCTTTAAATATATATTTTTAAAATAATATATATATATATATATATATATATATATATATATATATATTATATCGCTCATTCAGTAATGGATTAGAGCACTCTGGTTATTGGGCGAGTATAATGACAATATACACGCTAAAAAGTCTGCCTTCTTATGCCGAACGCCCATAGCCCAGAGGTAGAATCGCCGACTGGTGCCAATTCGATCGGGTTTCAATCCTGGGTTAAAAGCAATCGGAGACTAACCGTACTGATGAACTGTGATACTGCAAAACAGATCTATCTGCGGTTGACTATATATATATATATATATATATATATATATATATATATATATTACATAAATATGTTATGATATCACAACAAAAGTAGCTATTTTGTTTCGACACTACCTGTGTCTTATCAAGTGATGATTTTTATTTCAAGGTTGCAAGAGTTTTAATAGGTTCAAAATTATCGCAACCCCCTTAATCAAGGAGGCATTATTATATAGACAGTGTAGACCAATCAAAATAAAGTAATTTCTAATTTGAAGAATATGAGAACAGACTCCAAAAACAATTTATTTGGGGAATTAATATTAATATTTGATTAAAATAGAGTTAGAGTTAATAATCGACTATTACCCTTAATGTACTATATTTTATTTTTATTGCAAAGTTTAAATTCCAAGTTAAACTAAGCATTAGATTTACTTTATTATAAAGTTATTCAGATATTAAACGAGGAAAAGACATGGACACACACATATACATATCTATAGACATCCACATATGGACAAGTAGATGAGTATGTACACATACAAACATATATTGATATACAGACACATATACAGATGAATATATGCACATATATATACATACATACACAATTTTTAAAATTTTGTTTTTATCGACGTGTCAATTTATCAGTTAAATTTTCAAGCCAGGTTTGGAAAACGTTTGTAAAGGCTACAATATTGTTAAACATGTAATAGCGAATTCGTAAGATGGCAAATTTTTGAATGCTCCTTTTACAGATCGGGCGAACCCATTTCGCTATCTCTCTTGCCATCAAACAATATTTTAGATTCTTACGCACTTGCTGTTTCGTTCGCAGTTTAAATACCAACCTCAATTTATGCCCCTCCCTTAACGCCAATTTATACTCTTTTTTCTTTTTAAATATTTCTTTTGAAGAGAAATTCTTAGATAATCTACTTGCAATACCTTTAGGTATGTTCTTAATCATGCCCGAATCGTCGTTGGACATGGTATTCACATGCCTCAGTTTAGTGTTGGACTAACAAGGATGGTTGGGGTAACAAGGAGATTGTATCAGTATGCAGATTGAATTGCACATCCAAATATTGTACCACTTTTCTATCGCTTTCGACTTTGACACGTGAATGTAGATTCAGTATTTCTGCGTTATTCATCATCGTCAAAATATAATATTAATCATCAGTATCATCAGTTTTCTGACCGGAACTCAGTTTCCTAGTTGTAGGCAACTGTACAATTGAGTCCTTGACCAGTCCTTTGCACATAGGGTTGAAAGGTAGAGAAGCATTCATTCATCTATAGTGTGTCTTGGGCAAATAGTGTGTATTGGGCGAACAGACTTAACCGAGCCTATCCCTCTCTAACTCAGACATAGCCGTTGTCTTTCAACTTGAAAGTCCACTTTAGTCTCTGACACGGGAACGTAGATTCAATCCGGGGAATTCTCCGCTCTGGTCGTTGACATCAGTCTTTACAAAGCCCCCAACCTAATTATGATGTGTTATTTCACTGGCTGCAACCATAGCTATGAAACCCAATCTTTTAGTGCAACGTAGCCGTTAAAAATTTACTCGTCTTTTGACTTGTCATATTTTTAACAATGTTAGGTGTGTAATCACCCTCCTTATAAGAAAATATATATACTAATGTATATATATATATATATATATATATATATATATATATATATATACACACACAAATAGGTATGTACATGCATATGTGCGCATGTATGTTTTTGTGTTGTAACAATTATAAGTATGAATATTATTTGTATGTTTGACGTGCGCGTGCACACACACACACACACACACACACACACACGCACGCACACACACACACACACACACACACTCTCCCCCTCTCTCTCTGTCTCACACATATTCTCATGATTATGGGCGTTGTATTTTTTGTTGATGTAAACGAGTGCATTTTGATGGTAAGTTAGGTAATTACTTTTTCCCTTTCTTTGTGAGTGGCTTTATTTACTATTTTATTTATTTATTTATTTATTATTATTATTATGTCATTTTTCATCATATTTCGATTTCTGCTTTGGTCTCACTACCAAGTAGAAATATATATATATATATACGGAACGTAAATATTTCAGTATATATATATATATATATATATATATATATATATATATATATATACGGAACGTAAATATTTCAGTATATATATACACATATTGAAATATTTACGTTCCGTGTATATGTATATATATATCCAATAAATAAAAATGAAGGAGATAATTGCAACGTTCAAATCATTAATTTAAAATAGTGCTCGATATAAAAATAGTGCAATGAATATTTATTATTAATTATTACGTTAGAACATGTGAGAACTACAAACTACTACAAAATTGTACCACAAAATTGTACATTTTCTTCTGACATTGAAAGAACAAGGAGATTGCGCACCCTAGAAGAATGGTAGACTTTGAAGAAACAGTAGCTACTCTAGCATCTACGCATCGTTCATTCAGTAATGAATTAGAACAATCTACTACTAATGTCTGCCTCCTTCTACCGAGCCCCCATAACTAAGCGATAGAATCGCCGACTGACACCAATTCGGTCGGGTTTCAATCCTGGGTAAAAAGCAATCGGATGTCTAACTGTACTGATGAGATGTGATACAGCGAAACAGATCTGTTTGCGGATGACTATATATATGCGTGTGTGTGCTTGTGTGTTCTCTTACAAATGGGTATCATATTTCTTCTGTCAAAACAACAATATTTGATTGGCGTTTTTTGACGTGCCATTGCTTAGCAACTATTCGATGGCTCACCAACCTAATTATTGGAAAACATTCATTTACAGCCCCTTTCATAATGCGATGAAAGAAAAAACGAATCCATAAGAGAATGAAAAAAAAAAAAAAAAAAGAATGAGTGAATTGGCAATGCAAGAAATTTCGAAGAAGCGATTAAAATCCACCCCGGCATTGTGTTCAAACACGCATGCGTATTCGCTTGTTTCCGCTAAGTTAAGTGACGATGTCGCAAACTTTCCATGATGATGGAAAAGGTCAAATGGTACTTGAAATACAAAATGGCGATGGCCTAGCATTACATGTACCCATAAGGATTCTGAAATTGTAGTCGCTTGACATTTCCACGTCATTTTCAAAATAGTAGTTTATTAAGAACAGCTTCCTTTTGGCACAAGGCTACAGAGAAGGTGAGAATCAAGTGAGGATTTAATTCACCAATTCGTAATCATGAATTGCGAGGCAAGCTTAGTAAACATTACACCACAATAGGATACGCTCTTCTCTTCCCCATAAACAAGTATATGCATATTATATATAATGATAAAAATAACAATATTAGCTATGAATACACGCAATTAACGAACGTAAAATTTTATAATTTATCGTTTATAAAATTCAACAGAAATGTGATGAAACTTAGTGCCAAGATTGTTAAAAAGATATTTTGGTAAGCAGGTCTTTTTTGTTGTAAAGTGCTCGATATCGAGATAGAACGTCAATAGGATTAATACAGAGAAGTTTGTCACTTAACTGAACAGAGTCATGCCCACTTCAAAGTTTCGTGAATATATATATATATATATATATATATATATATATATATATATATATATATATACCATCTTAATGAAGATTAACGAAACTTTGTTATAGACAACCGACAATTTGAAATTATTTGTTTGAACATTATTTTTGATCGATACTCGTATTTAAGTAGATATTCTGTTTATAATCAAACAGTATTATATATTTATTTCTACCGGCCTGATTATTTACGATAATCATCATGTTACGGAAACTAACGAAGATTAACGAAACTGGTTATAAACAGCCGACAACTTGAAATGATTTGTTTGAACATTAAGTTTGATCGATACTCGTATTTAAGTAGATATTCTGTTTATAATCAAACAGCATTATATATTTATTTCTACCAGCTTGATTATTTACCATGAATTTTTGTTACGAAAATTCGAACCTGCTACCTCTATCCACATAGGGGAAGCCACCATGTAATCTGGCGCGTCTTAGACCCCTCGACCACGAATGACCAACAGTCTAAACGAAGTCAAATTAAGCCTATAACACAATTTTCGAATTCATCGTAATAACCATCGTAATAACCACTCATACGTACACATCACACCATATATACACATATACGCAAATTAATACATGCACAAAGTACACAGATATTAGGTTGTCCCAAAAGTTCGTAAACACTTGCGAAAAATTGAATTTTTATGCAATGTTGCTTTTATATTGTTATAGTGATCTTCATCTTTGTATTCCAGATGGCAACTGATAAAATTGAGCTGCGGGTTTTGATTCGTTACTGCTGGAAGCGAGGTCTTTCAACCAGAAAAGCTGCAGAAGAGATTTGTGCTTCTGAAGGTGAAGGAACAATTGCATATGCGGCTATCTCAAGCGTTTCGATTCTGGCGACATGAGTCTTGAAGATAAGCCTCGTTCGGGACGGCCGTTAAAGTTGGATGATGGAGACTTGCAAACCGAGTTGGACAATGCGCCTTCATCGAGCACTCAAAAATTGAGTTGGTTCCGAATGGTCGTGCCATCAGTGCCGAACTTTACTGTCAGCATCTTGAGCGGGTCTACGAAAAGTTGAAGCAAAAGTACCCGGCTCTGATCAACCGAAAGCGCTCTTTGATGCAGCAGGACAATGCCAAGTCACACACCGCCAGGAAGACCAAAGACAAGTTTGAAGAGCTGGACGGCGTTGAGTTTCTGCCACATCCAGCCTACAGTCCTGACTGTGCTCCATCAGATTACGGCCTTTTCCGCTCATTGCAACACTTTCTGACTCGTTTGATGAAGTCGAGTAAGCGTGTCAAGAATTTTTTGATTCGAAGCCGGCTGAATGGTACTTTGACCAGATCCGAAAGATTGCAGATCGATGGCAGAAAGTCTTGGAAAATGATGGTCTTTATTTTGAGCAATATTTTTTGTTGTTTTTGCGAGTAAAATTTCAATTTTTTGCAAGTGTTTATGAACTTTTGAGACAACCTAGTATATAAACAAAATTCATATATACAAAAAATATACTTTCATTTACATATATAAAATAAAGTAATTATACAAGCATATACATATATGAAATACATATACTAAATTCAACCTTAATTCTCTCAATATACAAAAAATAATCAAAGAATAATTAACACAAAATAAAAGTGAGATAAAGTGGGGTAAAATCCTATTTAACAGGTTATTTAAATTTATTTTTATGACAGCATTTAAAAGTTATTTCATTCTTTTTGTTTAATAGCTGGCTAGTTTTTCTAAATCTGATTATTCTAATTTATATCTATCTATGATGGAAACAAAAAGGAAATTAATATTGAGCATCTGGAAGTGACAATTAAAATTCCTGGGACATGCAATGAGGAAAGAGGGCTTGGAGAACCTGAAACTAACAGGCCAGATAGAGGGAAAAGAAAGCAGCGGATAACATATTTAAAAGGCCTGAGCAAGTGGATGACAGAACGGGGGCTGAGAGGCGTTACAGGAGAAGGCGTGCTAAGAGCCACCAGGGATAGGGAGACGTGGAAGGCCATGATCGCCTATGTTCTGAAGGAACAAGGTACATAAAAGAAGTTATATTTATATATATAGGGTCCGCAATAAGTAACTTTGTAATGTTATTTCAACATAATAAATGTAACATAGAAGAAATAAGAAACTGTAATACAGAGACTAACAAATGGTACACTTAAGTCTTTTGCAACTTAAAACATGATGTTTATTAAAGCTCCATGTGCTCTTGATGAAGCTCCATGCACTTTGCTAATCTTTCAAGGACTGAGCGGCATTCGTTAGCCAATAGTTCCAACAGCACCTGAGGACTTGCAGTTCGGATTTGTTCCTTATGTTCAGCGATGCTATAGAGCTTTGCCGAGTATATTATGTTTTTGAGAACGCCCCACAGAAAAAAGTCGGGAGATTGGATTTGTCACGCTCTCAGCTTTCCACAAACACTTAAAAACTGCCATCTTTTGCACTTTTGTTAATCATTTGAACATAATGTCTACCTGAAAAAGAAATGAAAATGAAATAAAATTTATATTAAAATGTATATCAAATAACAATATACGATTTCAGCTTTCGATTGACATGAAATAGAAGAAATGCATAAGAATCAACAACGTTACAAACAAAATAAATTATATAGTTAATTGTGGCAGAGCCTATATATATATATATATATATATATATATATATATATATATAAAATAAAAAGTGTGAGAAGCCATGAACGTTTTCTTTCAAATATATATTTATTGTTTGGTATTCATACAAGCTATCGAGTATTAATTTGTCATGGTTTGCGCTACACGTGTTTCGAGTCTAAAATTGACTCTCTTCAGGCGAACAAATTCGTTGTTTTACGTTTGGGTTTCTCTGAGTATCTGATCATTCTGTTTAAAGTTAATAATTAATTTTTATTTTATACTAATTACTCTCGTTGCAACAACACTATTCCTTTATTCGATATATATATATATATATATATATATATATATATATATATATATAAACTTATTTATAAATGGAACTTTGTCTCTGTGTGTGTGTCTGTGTGTGTGTGTGTCCGTTACCTATAGACTCCGAAACGGCTGAACCAATTTTCTTGAAAACTTACACAGTTGCACTATAAGCATCTGCGAGTGTTCTTAGCTAGGTTTTGTGTCGAGGTACTCCCAATAAATATCGAAAATCGATAATCGAAAAAATCGGGTTATAGAAGGAGTGGTCCGATTGTAATCAAATTTGATACACTCATAGACAAAGACATAAGAAACGATATTCAGAAGTTTCAAGGTTGCAGTTCTTACAATCGTGCAGAAAATTTGATATCGATACCAGGAAACCAAAATTTTATTTACACCCATTCATTTTTTCTTTCAGTCTACGGTTTCGCTTTAACTGGAAACAACTATTGCTTTTTTGTCTTTCGTGCCAACGTCCAAAGAGTTTGAGCTCCAGGACCAGGGATTAATTTTAAAGCTTTCATTACACCCGAGCAACGCCGGGCTATACTGCTAGTATATATATATAGATGTGCAGTCCGTAAACGGCGAGGATAATCCAACAAGATTTACTTAATATAAAATATTAAGTGTTATATCTATATAGGGAGCTCACTGGATGTTATCCAGAGCAATATGATATCTATAAAGGAAAACGTTACACGTTATTTAAATTGGTTATAAATTATAATTCATTTCAATGAGCTAAATTAGCCTATTTCATCAGACCACACAATATTCATTCCATTTGGTACAAAAAGTTTTGCCGGAATAAGCATTTCCTTTAACTGAAGAGAAAGATAAGATAAGAAAAAGGAAAAAAAAAAAAAAAAAAAAAGAAAAAAGGAAAAAGAAAAAAGGAAAAGGAAAAAGAGAATCAGGACAGAGGCATTGACGTCATATCAGTTTTTTGACGCACGGATATTACCTCACAAATGGATAAATTTTCCCCGGAATATTCACTTAAGTATATCCCCTATCCTTCTTTGCATTCCTTTACCCGATCCCTTACAGAGAAAATTATTGATTTCTTAAAGAGGTTACGATGGAAAACCCACTTCTACCTGAACCCCTCTATAGAACCCAATCTGTCCTGTTATTTAACCCATAACTGGAAGGAATAGACGGATTAATACCTTTCCCAAGGGTATTTGCGCGTAAGTGAATGCAATGAATTCGGCTGGAATTCGAACTCGGCCCCCCGATTTCTCGTTCCGAGCCGATATCCAATGCACCACAACGCACCCCCCCCAAAAGTACCGGAACAAAAAAAAACAAAAAAACAAAAAAAAAAACTAGAAATAGAAAAAAAAAAAGAGTGCTATGGTTTAACCCCCACCCCCTTTATGTAAACTATCTAATATTAATATCGGACAATACTTTCTGAAATTAGTTGATAAGCCCTTTAAGCAGAACAATCTACTTAGGAAGATCTTCAATAGGAAGACATTAAAAATTAGTTATTTCTGCACTAGCAATATTAATAGTATCATCAATTCACATAATAATAATATACTAAATAAATTTTATGACAATCAAAAGACAGATAGTACAACCCTCCGTAACAGTAGAGTAAAAAACAAATGCCCAGTTGGAGGTATATGTAGATCCGAAGAGGTAATATACCAAGCAACCATCTATCCTAGCGAAGACAACAGCGAGAAAAAATATATATAGGAATTTCCGCCGGACCATGGAAACAACGCCTATATAATCATAATCAATCATTTTCTAAACCCCACCTAAAATATCAAACCGCTCTCTATAAACATTTCTGGAAATTAAAAGACAGAAACCTTTCCTCTCAGATTGAATGGAAGATTATAGGGAAATCTTAAACCCCCAATAGCTTTAGAAGCAGATGCAATTTATGCTTAGACGAAAAGATTAAAATTATCAAATTCAGAGAATCTAGCCAATTATTAAATCGGATAAATGAAATAATTTTCAAATGCCGCCATAAAAATAAATTTAGACAAACACATAAAATCTTAGAATTACCCCGTTCCGATACACTTGCCAGCTCTTTCGTATTTTGTGTGGATCATTCGTTGGAGAATTTTACAGACCGAAGAAGTGAGGATAAAGATCTATCGTACAATGGGTTGACATGCCAATTCAAATACGCAACGGCTTTATATTATTGGTGTACGAACTTAAAGATATCCTGTCTTGAACTATGTAATTGTAAACGATTTCACTATAATGACTTCGATATAAATATTTCACGTGTATAATGGTGCAGCTAATTGTAAGGAGAGATATGTTTTTCATATCTATGGATGCACCTAATTTTGTGCATGTTTATATATAATTTTGTACATGTTTATGTATTATTGTATGTATTATTGCGTGTATAAGGGAGCACTTAAGTATAAGTGTATTTCATGTATAAGAATGGACCTAATTATGTATATGTTTTTCCATCAGGTGAAAACACCTGATTATATGTGGGTTGTGTTAATCTTGGATGCAGTCAATTGTGCATTCTTGAACTGATTATACCTTCATATACTGATCATTCTACCCACATGTGTACAGGTTAATATCAAGATCCGAATGATGTATGCCGGTATATTCCAATTGGAGTAGATAGACTAAACTATCGCCCGGTTCACACTCCACCCACGTCTATTGAACAGGTGTAGAGGCTCATCCCTTGTTCTCTGTTTAGGATGTGGTTTCCGGTTTTCTCTTTTCCAATCTTGCTCTTACGTAGCCCCCTGCACATCAGTGGCGGTACCGCCTTACTCGGGGTGATATGATTTAAAAAAAAAAATATATATATATATATATATATATATATGTGTGTGTGTGTGTGTGTGTGTGTGTGTGTGTGTGTGTGTGTGTGTGTGTGTGTGTGTGTGTTAAGACGTATCAAAGGAAAATATGCCACCTCGTTTGGGAGTTAAAAGTAGATGGATAAGTGTATACAGGCGTAAAGTGTCTTTATGTATATAAACAGTTGCTTGTATATTTATATTTATATATATATATATGGATGTGTATACATGTATGTGTGGATCCGCTCCTTATAAATTTGCGAATGGGTGAACACAATAATTGTATGTGAATATAAATAGATAAATGTATGTATGAAAAACACATATGTGCGCACGCTTGCATGTGTGGCTGCAAGTGCATCTATGAGTATATATACGTATGGATGTGAGGATGTATGTAAGTATGAAAATATATGCGTAATTTGGAAGTATGTGTGAGAATTGTTAGCATACTTATATATATATATATATATATATATATATATATATATATATATATCACTATTTATACGCGCGGAAATCCCGTCTATATAATATATATATATATATGAGTATACGAACGTAAGATTCGTATGTAGGCATGAATAAGTGTAGGTCTGTAAGTATGTATAAGCATAAACACAGTCATATTTGTATGTGTATACGTGGGGATGTGTGCGCATGTGTGTATAAGGATATAAGTTAGTGTACATGGATGGGTTAATTTGTGGAGTTACACATACATACGTATCCATGAAATTAGAAGTAGGAGGTTAGTGACTTAGTGGCAACATCTTCGCGACTGGTCTGAATACCCCCAACTGATATGACGCCAATGCCTCTGTTCTGACTCTCTTTTCTTTTCTTTTATTTTCTTTTTACCTTTTTCTTATTTTTTCTTTTTTTTATCTTTCTTTTCTGTTAAAGGAAACGCTTATGCCAGCAAAACTTTTTGTCCCAAATGGAAGGAATATTGTGTGATCTGATGAAATGAGCGAATTTAGATCATTGAAATGAATTATAATTTATAACCAATTTCAATGACGTGTTGAGTTTTCCTTTATATATATATATATATAACATAAATGCGGTTGTTCCAACGAGAGAAATTGGTATAGAACAAAAAGTGCGAGAAGCCATGAACGTTTTGTTTAAAGTGTAGATTTAATGTTGCTTTTATTATTATTATTATTATTATTATTATTTGCTTTTTGTATGATATATTAGGTGTCCATAATGATATTTGTGACGCTACACGTGTTTCGAATCTAAAGGTGACTCTCTTCAGATTAATAAACTTGCTCGATACGTGAAGTAGCAAGTTTATTAACCTAAAGAGAGTCAACTTTGGGCTCGAAACATGTGTTGCGATACAAATACCATTATGGACACAATATATCATACAAAAAGCAAGTAATATTAATAATAACAAAAACAACAATAAATCTACACTTTAAACAAAACGTTTACGGCTTCTCGCACTTTTTATTCTCTCTCTCTCTCTCTCTCTCTCTCTCTATATATATATATATATATCAGTAATATCACACATTGAGTGCTGGTGTTAATAAAATAGTGCTCGATGCAATATAACAATAGGCTATATATCAATACATATATATTTTTTCTCATCGGTAGCAGAACTCGAAGTTTTATGTACAACTCAGTGTTCAGGTGCTGAGTTGAGACTGACGATTACATACTTTAAATTTTATTTCTTTCATATTTTCTTTCTTTTCTAATACTTTCTTTCTTTCTTTCTTTTATATTTTCTTTCTTTCTTTAATATTTTATTTCTTTCTTTAATATTTTCTTTCTTTTTTTCTTTCTTTCTTTCTTTAATATTTTCTTTCTTTCTTTTTTAATATTTTCATCATTTCTTTCCTACTTTAAAATTTTCTTTCTTTAATATTTTTCTCTCTTTCTTTAATATTTTCTTTCTTTCTTTAATATTTTTTCTTTTTTCTTTCTTTTTTTAATATTTTCTTTCTTTCTTTTTTAATATTTTCATCATTTCTTTCCTACTTTTAAATTTTCTTTCTTACTTTAATATTTTTCTCTCTTTCTTTAATAGTTTCTTTCTTTTTTCTTTCTTTCTTTAATATTTTCTTTCTTTCTTTTTAAATATTTTCATCATTTCTTTCTTTTTTATTTTCTTTCTTTAATATTTTTCTTTCTTTCTTTCTTTCTTTCTTTCTTTTTTTTCTTTCTTTCTTTCTTTTTTCTGATTTCTGTTATATACATATTTCCCGGAAGGAAATATGTATATAAAACCTAAGGTCAGAAATGGTTTCATGACATTTTCTACTGATCATTAAAAAAAAAAAGATTACATTTTACACAGATAAAGCTTTTCGTAATGTGTAAGATTATCACGATGATGATGATCGAAACGACATATGTTCAGTCCGTTTCTTGTGGCTAGTTTTATCCAAAACAGGGCTGTTGCCATAGAAACGCTATATCGAATTCCATTTCTGTCCGATGCATGAAGAAAACTCAATGCTGGGTTCTATATTGCCATTGCGTTCTAGAAAGTCGAAAGAAACATTGGAGCAATGGAGCGATTTGTCGAAATAAAGATCGAAATCAATCAGATCAATAAAAGGGAGGACATTTGATTAACAAAGAACTGTAGACAGTTGGAAAATGTGTGACAAAACCCTGACGCCTTCGCATAATGAGCGGATTTCGATTGAATTTTTTTCTTTTTAGACTTCTCTTCGGCCGGTTATTTTCCCGGCTTTCCACTGAGAAGAAGAAGTAAATGAGTGTATTTAATGGAAGCATCCATTTTAGGTTTTGATTCCGTTCCAAAATCCATCATATTAATGATGGATTTTGGAACGGAATCAAAAATTTTTATTCCACTTCAATTTTTTTATTTCAAAACAAAACTTGTATTTATCATTTTCTATTCAAGATTTGATTTTTTTTTTCATTTAACAACAGAAAGTCCTGGTTATTTTTACGGCTAAATCAGTTGAGAAAATTTTCTTTTTACCGCCAAATCAATAATAATAGTAAAATATTTTGTTTCAAATTTCTTGTAAAAACATGAGACGCTGATTTGTTTTTACGGTTTATCAACACGCTGTGGCTTACTTAACCCTCTAGGGCCATTCGTATCATATTTGATACAGTATTTCCCTATAAGGAAACATTTGGTATTTCCCTATAAGGAAACATTTGGTATTCATTGACTGAGCAGTCAGTACTGCTTTCATTTGAAATTTATAAAATATTTCTCTTAAAATTTTTTTAGGAAAATATTTCTTTCAAGGCTTGTTTTCATACTGTATCAAATGTGATACGAATGGCCCTAGAGGGTTAATAATATATGATTAAGGCTTCTACTTGTCATAAAGTGGGGGATCAGTTCTATATTGTTATGAAGTAATAAACAGATCCCCCACTAATATGATACGAATGGCCCTAGAGGGTTAATTCGACTTTAAGGCTTCTACTTGTCATAAAGTGGGGGATCAGTTCTATATTGTTATGAAGTAATAAACAGATCCCCCACTAATATGATACGAATGGCCCTAGAGGGTTAATTCGACTTTAAGGCTTCTACTTGTCATAAAGTGGGGGATCAGTTCTATATTGTTATGAAGTAATAAACAGATCCCCCACTAATATGATACGAATGGCCCTAGAGGGTTAATTCGACTTTAAGGCTTCTACTTGTCATAAAGTGGGGGATCAGTTCTATATTGTTATGAAGTAATAAACAGATCCCCCACTAATATGATACGAATGGCCCTAGAGGGTTAATAATATAATATGATTAAGGCTTCTACTTGTCATAAAGTGGGGGATCAGTTCTATATTGTTATGAAGTAATAAACAGATCCCCCACTAATATGATACGAATGGCCCTAGAGGGTTAATTCGACTTTAAAGCTTCTACTTGTCATAAAGTGGGGGATCAGTTCTATATTGTTATGAAGTAATAAACAGATCCCCCACTAATATGATACGAATGGCCCTAGAGGGTTAAAGGCGAAACAAATTTTAAATTGTTCACATAACTCTTTTCTTTTTCAGCAAAAGTTTCATAAAAACATTTGTTTCAGGATAACAATGATTTTTCCTGCTATTTAACCTGGATGAAGGAGAGATAGATTCATATCTTTATCACGGATATTTGAGTGTATGTGAATATTTCTGCTTTCTGTTTTCCTGCATGCTGGAAGTTCTCTTCAGTCATTCCTGTTTTTAAGAATTGTGGTGAACCCTCGGACCCATCCAACTATCGCCCTATCAGTCTTCTACCGATATTCGGGAAAGTGTTCGAGGCCATAATCAATGCTGAAATAGTTCAACATCTTACTGCCCACAAACTCTTCTCTGACAAGCAATATGGCTTCCGCTTTGCCAGGTCCACTGCCGATATGCTAACAACTTTTACGGAGTACATGCTCCAGACCCTCGATGAGTTAGGCGAGGCTCGTGCAGTTGCTCTGGACATCTCCAAGGCTTTTGACAGGGTCTGGCACTCTGGCCTCTTTTGCAAGCTACGGGGTTATGGCATTACCAGACGCCTGCTTGACCTAATTCAGTCTTTTTTTAAGCAACCGCAAAATGAGGGTCGTTTTGAATGGGCATGCCTCTTCATCCTACAGCACGAATGCCGGTGTCCCACAGGGCTCTATTCTGTGCCCGACACTCTTCCTTATTTTCATCAACGACCTTCCAGATGATATCAAGTCCCAAGTAGGCATCTACGCAGATGACACCACAATATACTCCCGCACCAGTAAGAAACCTGGCATGGCGGACAGACACAATCTCGCTGCTGACCTTGAACGGGATCGACACTCTGGTGAATTGGGGCAAGAAGTGGCTTGTCAACTTCAATGCGTTTAAGACCAAGCTGTTGTCTGTCAACCATCACAGGCAAACTCTCCTGCCTCCCATAAGCATGGACCAAGCGATTCTCCCTGTGTGCAATACACTGCGCCTCCTCGGCCTTAACCCCTCTTCTGATCTCAAATGGAACCGCTACATCGAATCCATAGCTAAATCCACTGCTAAGAAGGTTGGGTCACTGTGTCGATCCAGGACGTTCTTTCTGTCTGAATCCATCCTGCATATATACAAGTTTACCATTCGACCCTGCATGGAGTACTGCTGCCATTTATGGTCAGGCGCCCCTGCCGCTCACCTCAGTGTTCTCGACAGGCTCCAAAGGAGAGTTAGTAACGTGATAGGTGCTGACTTGGCGGCACGACTACAGCCACTTCCCCACCGACGAAATGTGGCCTCCCTTTGTCTGTTCTATAAGTACATTCATGGCTTCTGCTCAGACGAACTTAAGTCACTGGTGCCTCCTCAACAGGTGTTTACTCGTGCAACCAGAATGGCAACTGGGTCCTACCCATTCACAGTTAGGTTAGCCAAATGCAAACGACAAGTCTACTCCTGCAGCTTCTTCTCTCGCACTTCCCGCCTGTGGAACTCGCTCCCATGTTCTTGTTTTCCTGACGGCTACAACCTCCTGAAATTTAAATGCAATGTCAATACTCATCTACTAACCACTTGACTCTAGCCCTTCCCCCACCCCGTATATCCTTCCCTTTCTCTCCCCCCTTGCAACTGTCATCACACCTGCATTTTCATCTTTCTATTGCTTCTTTCTAATTAGTTTGTAATCCTCTTCTCTCTCCTCTAATTAATTTTCTTTCAGTTATGTAGCCCCCCGCACATCAGTGGCATTTACGCCTTGCCCGGGGTGAAATGATTAAAAAAAAAAATTGAATCCTTCGGAACAGAATATATATATATATATATATATATATATATATATATATGTATGTGTGTGTGTGTGTGTGTGTGTGTGTGTGTGTGTGTGTGTGTGTGTTTTGTGTGTGATAGAACCAAGTAGGAAACGTTTTTCGATATCTCACTGTGAGATAAGTCTTTTTAAAACTTTGTTGAAAGTTTTTGTTTTTATTCGTAATTTCTCTTTACAAATAAATTATTTTTATTTTTTAAATCTAAGTTTCAACCTTGTCACACTTCTTTACAATTTTTTTCTCATAAGTTAAGTCTTTATTATTTTCGCACCAATTAACTTTGCCAACGGCGCCCCCTTCCAATGAAGTGTTGGCCGGAAGGATCTTCAGTGTTTTGCTTAAAAAATGTTTTCCCTATTTAACACACACACACACACACACACACACACACACACACACACACACACACACACACATATATATATATATATATATATAATGAATTATTTTGAACATTATTTTTACCGATACTCGTATTTAAGTAGATATTCTGTTTTTAATTAAACAGTATTTTTATATTTATATCTACCGGACTGATTATTATGAGTATCGGTAAAAATAATGTTCAAAATAATTCATTACAAGTTGTCGGTTGCTTATAACCAAGTTTCGTTAAAATTAAAATATATATATATATATATATATATAATTCATAGTATATATAATTCATAGTATATATATATATATATATATATATATATATATATATATATATATATAGTTGTTACAATGGTTTATAAATTCATAGTATCACTACACAAAAATTTTTGGGTTTCGAAGCTGGCCCTTTATGTGGACTGCTTCATCTTCAGGTGATTCTTTTGGAAAAAAAAAATATATATATATATATATATATATTGAGAGAAAACTCAATATTTGCTCTGGATAATATCAATTAGGCTCTCTATTTTTATCTAATTGGTATTTTATATTAATTCGACAAATTGCTTCAGATTATTCTTTCCGTCTTCAAGGATTGCCATTCTGTCATCTACATATATTACTTATTATTAGGCCAACCCAATTTTTTTTAAAATGATGTATTTCATAATATTTTTAGTATTTATTGCCAAGTGGATAATTCTAAATGAAAATAGAATGGTTCTTTTGTTATTATTACTTTGCAAAATTTTACAAGGGAAAGAGCGACATTGTACCCATCGCACCTCGTAGATTATATATATATATATATATATATATATATATATATATATATATATATACACACTACCGTGCATAATTATTAGGCCACCCATTTTTTTTGAAAGAAATTATGTTTTTTCATACAATTTTTAGTATTTATTGCCAAGTGGATAATTCTAAATGAAAATAGAATGGTTCTTTTGTTATTATTACTTTGCAAAATTTTACAAGGCAAATAACGACAATTTACCCATCGCACCCTGAATTTTTGTTATATACACTACCGGCCATAATTATTAGGCTACCCGAGTTTTTTTTTTTTTTAAAGAAATGATGTATTTCATACTATTTTTAGTATTTGTTGCCAAGTGGATAATTCTAAATGAAAATAGAATGGTTCTTTTGTTATTATTACTTTGCAAAATTTTACAAGGCAGCCAGGAAGCCTTTGCTTCGGCCAGCCAATAAGAAAATACTAGCATGGGGAAGAGAGCACAAAAACTGGACACCAGAACAGTTCATTTGATGCACATGTTATTGTGCAGTATTATCAAAAGAACCATTCTATTTTCATTTAGAATTCTCCCCTTGGCAATAAATACTACAAATGCTATGAAATACATCATTTTTTTTTAAAAACTGGGGTGGCCTAATAATTATGGGCGGTCAGCAGACAGATTTGTTTCGGTGTATCACAGCTCATCAGTACAGTTAGACATCCGATTGCTTCTAGCCAAGATTGAAACCTGTCCGAATTGACATCAGTCGGTGAGGCTAACTCTGAGCTATGGGCGCTCGATGAAAAGAGGCAGGCTTTATATATATATATATATATATATATATATATATATATATATATATATGTATATTCGAATTGGATAAAATAGGATATATATATAGTCACCCGCAGACAGATCTGTTTCGTTGTATCACAGCTCATCAGTACGGTTAGACTCTGATTATTTTTAACCCAGGATTGAAACCCGACCGAATTGGCGTCAGTCGGCGATCTACCTGTGGGCTATGGGCGCTCGGCAGAAGACGGCAGACATTTTTGGGCGCGTATAGTATCGCTATCTTTTTCAGTATTAATTTCCTATTCGTTTTCATCTTTTCCAAAACCTCATCATTGCTCACATACTAGATCCATGATATCCGTAGCATCCTTCTGTATAACCACATTTCAGTTGCTTCAAGTTTTCCTTTATCTTTGATGATATTGTCCAGCATTCACTGTCATATTGAGGAACAGACATCACATAACAATCCAGTATTCTCTTCTTTGTTTCTAACGAAATTTTCCTGTCTCTTAATACTCTACTCAGCTTCTGGAATGCGTCCTTGGCCAGACCAATTCGCCTTCGCATCTCAGTGTCGCACTTTTCGTCTTCCCCGGAAACACTTCCCAAGTACTTAAATATTTGTACTTGCTTGATTTTAACATCCCCAACCTGTAATTGGCATTTTGGGCTCCTCTGTTTGCTGATGACCATACATTCGGTTTTATTGTAGTTTATTTGAAGTTCTTTCTTTCGACTTTCTTCGTCTACCTTTTTGTAGAAGGTCTTGTAGTTTTCTTTCCGTGTCGGCTATCAGCACTGTATTCTCTGCTTGTCTTATGTTGTTCAGATTGTGGCCGCCAATGACGAATCCTGGCATAACTTTTAGGGTTCTCAGGATAGTCTCGCTGTCCAAGTTGAAAAATCTGGTGAAAAGACACATCCTTGTCTTATGCCTCTTTCTATCTTTGGATATCTGTTGAATCCGTTTCCTGTTCGTATGCAGGCGGATTGCTGCCGGTAGAGACTCTTGATTACTCTGATGACTTTGCCAAATATGTCGAGTCTGCTGAGCATCTCCATCAATTCTTTGTGGCGTATTTTGTACAAAATTGTGTACAAAAGTGTTAGCACAGGGGGTGATTTTAAACGTTATTTTGATGCCTCATAAAAGATAAAATAGTTCTTCTCCTAATACTTTTGCACACTAGTGTATATATATATATATATATATATATATATATATATACTAGGTGCGATCGGTAAATTGTCACACTTATTTTATTATTTCGAAGCAAAAGGCTATTATACTAAATATTAAATTTATTTTGTATGAAGTATTTTTTCTTGTTGAGCAAATCAAATAAAATGACTTGAATTAAATTGTTTAGTTTCTGTCAATATGCCTCATAAAAGATAAAATAGTTCTTGTCCTAATACTTTTGCACAGTACTATATATATATATATATATATATATATATATATATATATATATATATATATATACTATGTACGATCGGTAAATTGTCGCAATTATATTATTATTTCAAAGCAAAAGCTATATAACTAAATATTAAATTTAATTTGTAACACGTATTTTTTTCATGTTAAAACATTTGTTGAGTAAATAAAAAAATACATTAAATTGTTTATTTTCTGTCAATTTGCCTCATAAAAGATGAAATAGTTCTTGTCCTAATACTTTTGCACAGTACTGTGTATATATATATGTGTATATACTCGGTGCGATTAGTAAATTGTCGCAATTATTTTATTATTTCGAAGCAAAAGGCTATTATACTAAATATTAAATTTATTTTGTAACAAGTATTTTCTTCTTGTTAAAGCATTTATTGAGTAAATCAAATCAAATTACTTTGATTAAATTGTTTATTTTCTGTCAATATGCCTCATAAAAGATAAAATAGTTCTTGTCCTAAGACTTTGCACAGTACTGCATATCTGCTAAATTCGTTTCCTGTTTGTATGCAGTAGTTCTTGATTATTCTCATGTCTTCTTTTCCAAATATGTCGAGGTTGCTGAGCATTTTTATCAGTTCTTTTGAGGTAAATTATGTAATTCATCGTAATTAGGGCGATTTTTTAATTTTAGAAATTCTTTGGGAAATTTTTTGATACATTTGACATTTTGGAGATACTATCCAGAAAATTAATTTTGCAGATGTTAATTGAAAGATGGTAGATCTAGAAAATACGTCATTCAAACGGGCAATTACTCGCTAAAATAGTTAAAAATGCAAAAATATATCTTTCACTCAAAATATTTTGTTCAGATGCTGAATTATATCCTGAATTTAGTCACAGTTTTTCTTTTTTTATGTGTCTCTTCCCTTCAAGATGCGGGATAATATTGTGCCCAGTCAGTCATGATGCGGGATAATATTGTGCCCAGTCAGTCATGTCTCTTTCGAGACATGATCGCCCAAATCGTGTATCACGTATGGCCCTTAACTGACTGAACATTTTGTTTGACAGTTTTTTCTATCTTATCCAGTCATTTCTTTCAAATAGTACAACGAAGGTAGTATTGACTGGACATGTCTCCCAATACTATCATACGAACGCGGATGTCCCTCAAGGTCCTATTCTCGGTCCTATGCTTTTCCTTATCTACATTAAAGATCTCCCCGATGTAATAAGATCCCAAGTAGGCATATACGCTGAGGACACTACGGTTTACTCTCGCCTCGATAAAAACAAAGCAAACCTCGCCGCCGAGCTTGAAAAGGACCTCCAATCCGAGGCGGACTCGGGTTAAAAATTGCTCGTGAATTTTAATGCTTCCTAAACGAAGCTGCTATCTATTAACCATCATAGACAATCGCTCGTACCCTTAAACCTTCTGATTAGCATGGATCAGGCTAGTCTTCCTGAAAGCAAAACACTGCGCCTCCTTGGGTTAACTCTCACAACAGACCTATATACAATCTATAGCTAAATCCGCTGCTAAGAAGGTCGGTTCTCTGTGCAGGGCCAGCAAGTTTTTCCCGTCTGAAACAATCGTGCATATATATATAAATCTACCATCCGCCCGTGCATTGAATACTGCTGCCATATCTGGTCGGGTGCTCCTGCTATTCACCTAGGGGTCCTTGACAAAATCCAACAGAGAATCTGTAATGTAATCGATCCCGACTTGGCAGCTCAGATACAGTCACTTTCTCACTGGCGCAATGTGGCTTCCTTGTGTCTCTTCTACAAATACTTTCACGGTTTCTGCTCCGATGAACTTAGCGCACTGGTGCCCCCTATATATGAATTTACTCGAGCAACAAGATTAGAAACTAAGTCCCACTCTTTTACTGTGAAACCGAGAAAATGTAAACGCAAATTCTACTCCAACAGCTTCTTTTCTCGCACTTCCCGCATGTGGAATTCCATTCCATTTACTTACTTCCCCGACAGCCACAATCTCCAAGGATTTAAATGTAAAGTCAATAGTCATCTCCTATCTCACTAACCTGAATCCTTTTTCTCATGATCCTTTCTCCGTCCACTCCACTCTCATCAGTATTCTCATCCTTCTTTTACCCACTTCCTCATACCCCCTATAACCTGTAACTCGTTCTCATAAGTTTCCTTTTATGTAACTTCCTTTACAACAGTGGCAGTATAATGCCTTGCTTGGGGCGATATGATTATAAAAAAAAATCCTGTTCTTCCATCCATTTTAACACGCTAGATATTTTTATCAGGTTTTATAAAAATTATTTTATCAGATTTTATAAAAAATTTATTTTATCATATTTTATAAAAAAAATTATTTTATCAGATTTTATAAAAAATTATTTTATCAGATTTTATATAAAAATTATTTTGTCAGATTTTATAAAAAAATTATTTTATCAGATTTTATAAAAAATTTATTTTATCAGATTTTATAAAAAAATTATTTTATCATATTTTATATAAAAATTATTTTGTCAGATTTTATAAAAAATTTATTTTATTATATTTTATAAAAAATTTATTTTATCATATTTTATAAAAAATTATTTTATCAGATTTTATATAAAAATTATTTTGTTAGATTTTATAAAAAATTTATTTTATCAGATTTTATAAAAAAATTATTTTATCAGATTTTATATAAAAATTATTTTGTCAGATTTTATATAAAAATTATTTTGTCAGATTTTATAAAAAGTTTATTTTATCAGATTTTATATAAAAATTATTTTGTCAGATTTTATGAAAAAATTATTTTATCAGATTTTATAAAAAATTTATTTTATCAGATTTTAAAAAAAAATTATTTTATCATATTTTATATAAAAATTATTTTGTCAGATGTTATAAAAAATTTATTTTATCATATTTTATAAAAAATTTATTTTATCATATTTTATAAAAAAATTATTTTATCAGATTTTATATAAAAATTATTTTATCAGATTTTATATAAAAATTATTTTGTCAGATTTTATAAAAAGTTTATTTTATCAGATTTTATAAAAAATTTATTTTATCAGATTTTATATAAAAATTATTTTGTCAGATTTTATAAAAAGTTTATTTTATCAGATTTTATAAAAAATTTATTTTATCAGATTTTATATAAAAATTATTTTGTCAGATTTTATAAAAAGTTTATTTTGTCAGATTTTATAAAAAATTTATTTTATCAGATTTTATAAAAAAATTATTTTATCAGATTTCATATAAAAATTATTTTGTCAGATTTTATAAAAAATTTATTGTATCAGATTTTATAAAAAATTTATTTTATCAGATTTTATAAAAAAATTATTTTATCAGATTTTATATAAAAATTATTTTGTCAGATTTTATAAAAAATATTTTATCAGATTTTATAAAAAATTATTTTATCATATTTTATATAAAAATTATTTCGTCAGATTTTATAATAAATTTATTTTATCAGATTTTATATAAAAATTAATTTGTCAGGTTTTATAAAAAATTATTTCATCAGATTTTATAAAAAAATTATTTTATCAGATTTTATAAAAAATTATTTTATCAGGTTTTATAAAAAATTATTTTATCAGATTTTATATAAAAATTATTTTGTCAGATTTTATAAAAAATTATTTTATCAGATTTTATAAAAAAATTATTTTATCAGATTTTATAAAAATTATTTTATCAGATTTTATAACAGGTCGCAAATTTCGGATTTTTAAATGAGTCGATAAGTGAGAAAAAACTATTAGAATCTTTTTTTGCTGTTAATCCACTAGATCTTATTTTATGTATCTTGCTTCTTCAGGACGTAGGCGATCATGGCTCTCCATATCTTTCTGTCTGTTGTGGCTTTTAATAAGTTTAGTCATTCTGTTATTTCTCCCAAACCCTGTTCAGCCAATTATTTGCTCAAGCGCTGCTATTCTATGTTCCCATTTCTCTCTAGCCATCTTGTAAGTATCAGATTCTCCAAACCCTCCTTCCTTATTACATGCCCCAGATATCTCAATTGCCTCTTCCTGATGTTAAGTATTTTTCCTTTTTTGTTTCTATTCTCTCCAAAACCTCGTTATTTCTCACATGTTTAGTGAATGGTATCCTCAACATCCTCCTGTAGAACCATATTTCTGTTGCTTCGAGTCTTTTCTTCATCTTTGATTCGCTCTCATATAGGAAGACATATATCACGTAACAGTCCACTATTCTTTTCTTTGTTTCCAACGAATTTTTCCTGTCTCTTAATACACTGCTTAGCTTTTGGAATGCATCTTTCTCCATCCCAATACGCCTTCGGGTCTCAGTATCGCACTTTCTATTCTCTATCAGAACACTTCTCAGGTATTTAAATTTCTGTACCTGTTTGATTCTAGTATCCCCGATCTGTAGTAGGCATTTTGGGGTCCTCTTTTTTGCTGTTGACCATGCATTCAGTCTTCTTTATGCTTAGTCCTTACTTCTTGCTTTCCTTCGCTACATTCTGTCGGAAGTCTTGTAGTTTCCTTTCCGTGTCTGCTATCAGCACTGTGTCATCTGCGTATCTTATATTGCTGAGACAAATCCTGAAAAGATTTCTAATACTCTCAGAAGTCCTCGCTGTATAGGTTGAAAAGATCTGGTGAGAAGACACATTCTTGTCTTTTACCCCTTTCTATCGTTTTATATCTGCTAAACCCATTTCCTGTACAAATGCAGATGGTTTACTGCCAGTATAGATTCTTGGTTATTTTAATATATTTCAGGAATATGACAAGGTTGTCAAGCAGTTCTAACAGATCTTTGTGGCATACTTTGTTCAACGAGTTTTGTCATGCGGTTCATTAAGCTGATTGTTTCTATTTTGTACTAGCAGTATAGCCCGGCGTTCCTCGGATGCAATGAGAAACTTTAAAACTAATTCATGGTCCTGGAGCTCAGACTCTTCGGACGTTGGCACGAAAGACTAAAACGCAATAGTTGTTTCCAGTTAAAGCAAAACCGTAGACTGAAAGAAAAATGAATGGATGTAAGTCAAATTTTGTAGTTTGGTGAGAATCGGATAAAAATTGTGAATTTGTATAAAAGACATAAAGACAGATAAACAGACACACACACAAACATCTTGCCTTATATATATATATATATATATATATATATATATATTATCTTTTCCATCTCCTACTCTCTTCCTGACACCTCCTGCAACCTCTCCTCCTCATAACATTCCTCCTCGTCCACCCCACTCTCATCAGTAATCTCTTCCTTCTCCTACTCTTTTCCTGACACCCCCTGCAACCTCTCACACCTCATAATATTCCTACTCGTCCACCCCACTCTCATCAGTAATCTCTTCCTTCTCCTACTCTCTTCCTGACACCCCCTGCAACCCCTCACTTCTCATAACATTCCTCCTATGTAACCCCCTGCACAACAGTGGCAGTAAAATGCCTTCCTTGGGGCGACACGATTCTAAAAAAAAAGGCTGATGGTTTGCTGCCAGTATAGATTCTTGGTTATTTTAATATATTTCAAGAATATGACAAGGTTGTCAAGCAGTTCTAACAGATCTTTGTGGCATACTTTGTCGAACGGGTTTTGTTATGTGGTTCATGACCACATATATGTGGTTCATAAACAGCTGACTGTTTCTATTTTGTATATCTGCTAAACTCATTTCCTGCCCAAATGCAGGTGGTTTGCTGCCAGTATAGGTTTTCGATTATTTTAATGTATTGATGGAGAATGTATTGCAATTTCGGTGCTGCGTTAGATTGTTTAATTTCCGTAGTTTCATTATTACTTTACATATAACCGGTAGGTGGTCGCTTCCGCAGTCGGCACTTGGATACATTTTGTAGTGAACACTTAAATTCCCGAGTCTCTTGTTGATAATTATGTCGTTGATTTGGTATTTAGCTCCTTTTTCTGGGCTTCTCTATGACCATAACCGTCTTGGATGTTCTTAGAACCAGGTTTTGGCTATTATCTTGTCATTCGCCGTGCGTACTTGGACTCATTTTTCTCCACATTCTCTGCGGGTTCCTCGTTCAAATTTGTTTTGGGTCTGAGTTTGAGTTCTGTTTTCTGCCGATTATTTAATGCCAAAAAGGTGGGGTTTTAAGGTGTTTTTTTAATGTTCAGTTATAGTAAGAAGGTTGATTTAGATTTTGCTGAAATGTTTTTTTTCTATTTTAGAAACTGAAAATGTCTTCTAATTTTGTATTCAAAAATGTATTGCTGGTAATATTTTATTTTTCTTTCAAAAATGTAATTTGGCAATAATTCTTTTCCTTCAAAAATGTGTTATGGTAATATTTTTTTTCTTCAAAAATATATTGGTAATATTTTTAATTCAAAAATGTATATTTTTCTATAAAAGTGTATTTTTATACATTCATAGTGTTTTGACCCCTTTTTTGGGGTTAACTATTTGTCCATATCTGGTACTCTAACAGTTGCTACCACTCCGTGTCAGGTTGGACCTGGGAACAACAGCAATGAAGAGGCAGTTCCAAACCCCTCACAACCTTTAAATCAGAGGTCTTGCTGCCGGATGCAGTTTCGGGTCATACTCAGGACCCCGTCCGAATTTGTCAGCTATTTCTCTTTCCTTCTCCTTGCCCATTTTGGCATTCAGGTTTCTAATGAGAATTACAGTTTCTTGTGATTTACACCGAGCCTTGGCGTTGTCTAACATCGAGTAGAAAGCGAAACCTAGACTGGCAGACAACAACAACTTTTAGGCGCCTAAAGAGACCTGAACACAGTAGTGTAGTTATTATACTTTACTACTTTTAGCTAAGTCTTGTAAAAGACCACACGTGCGCGAGCATCTAGGGAGGAATGAAGACACGATGCCAGTAATGGTATGCGAGACTAGCTTACGTCACATCGTGACATCGTAAGGCCGATCACGATTATTACACCTTCTACGGCATTTTCTCTGAACGCGGAAAGAACCTCTTGGTTAATTCAATATTTCTGCTAGCATGTCGACTTTCTGTCGTCTTGTGATTAAATGACTTACAGCCACATCAAATTGAAGTATCGGTTCTCGTACAATCACCGAAGTTAAGCAACGTCCACCATGAGCAAAACTAAGATAGCTGATCGGTTGAGAATAGCAGGTACTGTAAGCTTGGATGTGCGGGTGGCGTAATAGATAAAGGTTCTAGTCTGGTCGGTTATATTCACTTACGCGGTATGAATCCACCTCTTCTTCTTCCAGCTATGGGTTAATTAGTAAGACGGGTATAAATAAATTACTATTATTCTAAAAAATTCTTACTATCTAAAAATTGTCTAACTGTAAAAAACAAATCAATCAATCAAATTGAAACTGGATTTTAGCTGCTCGGTCAATTATCCCCCCCCCCCCCAACATTCTTACAATTTAAAAATTGTCTGATTTTACATAACCCGCAAAGGGTTGATAACTAGTAAAAAACAAATCAATCGATCTTGTGATTAATTAAATCTTAGATCTATAAAAGAGAAACGTGTGATATTTTGAGCTTAGAAATCCGTTTGCTATGTTTTGTACAATAATTGTAATGGTACGGGCAATATTAACCGTTTTTCTGTAAGGAAAAAATTGGCATTTATTGACCGAGCAGCCAGTGCAGCTGTCGGCTTAAAATCTCTCTCTTAAAACAATTTTTAGCAAAATAGGTTTCTTAAGTCCAGTGGTCGCTACTGCTCTCTCCAGTATTGATGGGGGTTTCCTTCCTAATCTTTTATTTGAAGTAGTGTGGAATGTCAGTATCTTGGCTTCATCGTTATTTTTTTAAAAAATTACATGTTCTATCCATTGTGGTTGCTGCTTTTGTAGAAATTCCGATGTTGTTTCTGTTATTCGGTACAGCTCTTTGTGATTATGTAGCACCAGATCACAAAGTTCAAAAAGTAAGGTCTTCGTCAAGCCAATAAGGCCTTATTCCGCCAAAGACATTTTTAATCATTGATTTTAGGAATTATTCATGTCGATGATCAGTAAGCCATTATTCGATTTGTCTCGACTTGTTAGGTTGATAAAAAAAATAATAGCCGATTTTAGAAACATAAATTTATCATTAAAACATCAACTGTAGAAATGTTGAAATTAGTCAAAATACGAGCCTTGAGCATCTATGCATCTCTGCCGTCGTTGATAAAAAGTTATTGGCTGTGACGCAACGAAATCTTTTAAAGCTGATTCCACCTCTGGTCTGAACCTAAATGTTTTAACATTTAAAAATGTGCTTAAGTATTTTAAAATGATAATCAGTGGGTGAAAGATCATGAAAATATGAAGCATGGGGTAAACTCTGGTATTCAAAATCTGAATGATTTCAACATGTGGCCGCGCAGAACTGGTCCACGTTGATTCACAAATGCAGGTCTCATTTTTTGCAAGCAGGCATGCATTTCAGCCAGTTAATTGCGGTAAAGCTCTGCATTAATGCTCTGATTGGTTTCCAGAAAGCTGTAGTGGATAATGCCAATTGCAGGCCACCAGAAAATGGCCATAATCTTTTGCTGGTGCAACTTTGGCTGTGTTTTTTTTTTTTAATCATCTCACCCCAAGCAAGGCATTCCACTGCCACTATTCTTTATAAAATATAGATTTGGAAGAAGATATCATTTGTGTGCGTTGAAGTAAGTTTTTTATAACAGCTAACTTATATCGTTGGGGGCATTCAATATATATATATATATATATATATATATATATATATATATATATATATATATTGTATTTCGTGTACATTTGGTTATTTATATTCTCATTTATTGGAAACGTAAGTCATCTTTTGCTGTCTCAAAGGTGCAGCCATTACTTTCAAGATGTTTAGCACTAATTCTCTCATCGTCATGAAATTCAGTTATTAGCCTATTACAAAAATGATAGCCAATTTCAGAAATATAATTTTATTCTTGTAAAAATTAACTGTAGAAATTTTGAAGTTAGTCCAAATACAGGCTTTGGGCATTTATTAACCTCTGCACATCGATCGAGAAGATTATTTATTCCACGTTGATAAAAAATTATTGGCTGTGACGCAACGAAATCTTTTAAAGCTGATTCCACCTCTGGTCTGAACCTAAATGTTTTACCATCTAGAAATGTGCTTTCGAATGATAATCAGTGGGTGAAAGACCAGGAGAATATGGAGGATGTTGTAAACTCTCGAATCCAAAGTCTGTGAATTTTGGCACAGTCACTCATGCAACATGTGGCCACTCATTATCGTGCAGCAGGATCGGACCACGTTGATTTATCAATGTAGGTCTCATTTTTTGTAGGCGTGTATGCATTTCAGAAAGTTGATTGCAGTATAGATCTGCATTCATGCTCTGAATGACTTCCAGAAAGTTGTAGTGGATAACACCAATTGCATATCACCAGACAGTCACCATAAATTTTTGTTGATGCAACTTTGGTTTTGGGAAATGTTTGGAAGATTCATCACGATCATACCATTGACCTGATCGTTTACAGTTATCATAAAGGATGCACTTTTCATCGCACGTGATTAATCGGTCAAGAAAAGGATCATTGATATTACGCAGAAACAGCATCGAGCAAACTTCAAAATGCCTAAGTTTTTTTCATTGAGATCACAAGGAACCCATTTATCGTGCTTTTTCACCTTTCCAATACTCTGCAAATGACATGAGACTGTTACAGTGTTGACACCAAGCGTGTGAAAATGTATTTTTTCTATATGTATTTTTTTTCTTTTGTTACAGAAAAGCTACCAACAAAAACGACCTGATAAATTTCTACTCCAGCCACTCTTCCAAAATCAAATCTGGTATTATTATAGTTTTCTTTTTAAGAACACTAAGAATAAGCAGCCCCTAATATTTAACAAAAGAAGAAAAATATATAGAAAACACATTCAGAAACTTGCATTACCCAGATCACTTTATTCACAATGCAAAGAGAAAGGCACATAATATATACAACCACAACAAAAGAAACACTGTTAACAATAATAATCTAAACAATAACAAATACATCATACTACCAACCAATTCCATTACATCCAATATCCAAAACAATCTATCACATATAAACAACACGCACATATTAACAACTATTTCGAAAACTATTATGGACATTATTAGATCTAAAAATAACCGAAATCAAATTGATGAACAAGCAGCTGTATACAGAATACATTGCCGGGATTATTCCTCCAGGTACATCGGAGAAACAAGTAGAAATATATATATATATATATATATATATATATATATATATATATATATATAGGATTAATTTGGAGAAGTGTGTCACTTAACTGAGATGAGTCATGCCGATTTCGAAGTGTCGTGAGTGCACTACTATGATCTTCTCATTTCTCAGATTAAAAAAAATGTCATAAAGAGTGAGGACATGATAATGGTGGCTTCACAAAACTTCGAAGTCGTCATGACTCTTCTCAGTTAAGTGATAAACTTCTCCAGATTTATCTTATTAAAGCTCTATCTCGATACCGAGCAATTTACGGCAAATACATTCTTACCAAAATATCTTTTATCAGTATAACACTGGAAAAAACATCAATCTTGGTACTAAGCATCATCACAACTCAACACTATATGGGACCGGTGCAGAACAAGACAGCTCGCTTCAAATCCACCACTGGGGTCGTCATCACAGACAAAAGACAACAGATGGAGAGATGGGTGGGGCACTATTCCAACGTCTACTCCCAACAGAATATTATGACGACTGCGTCCTTTCATGCCATTGAGTGCCTACCTGTCGTGGAAGAGCTATATGAAAGCTGTGGGCATCAACACGGATCCATGGGAGAGCATAGCAATCAACCAGACCAAATGGAGAGGAACCCTGGCCCAACATCTCAAATCGGGGAGGAGCAACTGACACAAGTCGCAATGGAGAGGCGGGTTCGCAGAAAGCAAAATGACAGCCCCGACAGACCAGAAACAAAATATAAATGCAGCCTTTGCAATAAAGATTGTCACTCCCGCATCGGTTTCACAGATGCCGATGCTCTAGCCAAGCAGACAATTAGGAAGCTACCCATCGTCAACTGACCGACGGAGGCCTACTACTACTACTACATACATATATATATATATATATATATATATATATATATATATATATATATAACATATTACATTGCATTTGACTACATGGTTTTTTTGTCATTTCGCGCTATCACGCGGTGTGACCTCATAAAACCGCATCGCAAATTTAAGAACTGCGTTTATTATTTTTGGTAACTATTGCCGTTGCCAAGCGGAGTTTTATGTCAACACAAAATAAAATCGTCGGTGATGGTGGATGTTATAATATTTCAGTTTAAACAACCTCTCTGAAGATGGCTCATGTGAGCCGAAAGCTTAGAAGAAAATCAATAAATAATTATCCAAATATTGGAGAATTTTTGTCTTTATTTTCAACTGAAATTAAAGCCAAAATACGACGTTTAGAACGGCTCATGATTAAACATAATAGACATTCATTGTCTCTTATATTTAACAACAGATGTTTAGAAAATATATATATATATATATATATATATATAAACAAAAAAAATAGTTATTGCATTATTTGAACCCGTACAGGATTTACTTAACTCTAAATCCGAAATCCTACATAAATGCAAGCATATGAAAAATTGCCTGAAGAACCGTAGGGTGAAACCCAGATAGGTTTATTGGCTCGTGCTTAGATTTTCTGTCTTTGTTGCTCTACTTTCATATTGAGTGCTTTAGTGTTAGGGTTTTCGTCTTGGGGCTTTTTCTTTCTTACATGTACTTGACTTTTTGTTCATGTACTTCGTTTGTTTCTTTTTTTACGTCCCCTTCTTTTCCCTCCGAGTTCTTCCTCGGTGGGTTGTTCAAGACGATTTAAATTATAGCTTAATTAGTACTAGTTTTGGCAGAGTTTATTCTGTTACTATTGATATTGTAATTACTATAGTTAATAATAATAATAATAATAATAATTATATATATATATATATATATATATATATATATATATATATATATAATAAAAATATACTCAGTTATGATGTGAGATTAAAATTAATTATTACAATAATAAATTGTTTCCCCCACCTTCTTGTGTGTTGGTGTCTTTGAAATCTTTGCTGTTAGCCAGTTTACCCTGAAGAACCGTAGGGTGAAACCCAGATAGGTTTATTGGCTCGTGCTTAGATTTTCTGTCTTTGTTGCTCTACTTTCGTATTGAGCGCTTTAGTGTTAGGGTTTTCGTCTTGGGGCTTTTTCTTTCTTACATGTACTTGACTTTTTGTTCATGTACTTCGTTTGTTTCTTTTTTTACTTCCCTTTCTTTTCCCTCCGAGTTCTTCCTCGGTAGGTTGTTCAAGACGATTTAAATTATAGCTTAATTAGTACTAGTTTTGGCAGAGTTTATTCTGTTACTATTGATATTGTAATTACTATAGTTAATAATAATAATAATAATAATAATAATAATTGTCTATTAATTGATATGGCTTGTCCAGCGGATTGTAACATAGCAACCAAGGAATTTGAAAAACTGTCAAAATATAAAGACCTGGAAATTGAAATAGAAAAAATGTGGAAATTGAAAACAAGAGTTGTACCAGTGATAGTAGGTGCACTTGGAATGATAAAAAATGGAACAAAACAACACATTGAAAGAATCCCTGGAAACCCCAGCTTAAGAGATATACAAAAAATTGTCTTATTAAGTACAGCCCACACACTAAGGAAAACGTTATCTATGTAATGCTGGGGATGATAGGGAAGATAGAAAAACATGAAATGGAGTCATAACAACACGCCACTACCTGCCTTAGGTCTCCCCGCAGACTTGGTTGGTAGTGAGACCAAAGCAGAAATCGAAATATGATGAAAAATGACATAATAATAATAATTATATATATATATATATAATAAAAATATACTCAGTTATGATGTGAGATTAAAATTAATTATTACAATAATAAATTGTTTCCCCCACCTTCTTGTGTGTTGGTGTCTTCTTTGAAATCTTTGCTGTTAGCCAGTTTACCCTGAAGAACCATAGAGTGAAACCCAGATAGGTTTATTGGCTCGTGCTTAGGTTTTCTGTCTTTGTTGCTCTACTTTCGTATTGAGCGCTTTAGCGTTAGTGTTTTCGTTTTTCCTACGAATATTTGATTTTTTGTTCATGTACTTCGTTTGTTTCTTTTTTTACGCCCTCTTTTTTTCCCTCCGAGTTCGTCCTCGGTGGGTTGTTCAAGACGATTTACATTATAGCTTAATTCATACTAGTTTTGGCAGAGTTTATTCTGTTACTATTAGTTCTGTTACTATTAGTATTGTAATTACTATAGTTAATATATATATATATATATATATATATATATATATATATATATATATATATATAAGTATCCGAGTGAGTATAGAATGAGGAGAGAAAAGAAAATTTTTTCCCGTCCAAAACATTAATTTAAAACAGTGCTCGATAAAGTTATGTACATGTTCTAAAACATAATTTATAATTTATAATATATATATATATATATATATATATATATATATATATATATATATATATATGTGTGTGTGTGTGTGTGTGTGTGTGTTACACACGTTCCAACGAGAGAAAAGTGTATATTTTAAATAAAAAGAGATACTGCAAGTGTTATTTTATAAAATGTGTGATAGGTGTGTGTACGTTTGTACCTGTGTTTTATAAAAACTCTCACCTGCATTTTATTTAAGTTTCATATATTATAATGATGTGCTTAAAAATTCTTAACTCGAAAAAAGAAGCACTTAAAGAGTTTAATGACTATGATTTGGTCAATTTTAGGGAGTGGGTATGACATGGAACCTTTCAGGAATCCTTTTTCATTCGACCCTTACCTGTCTCCTTCGATAAACAAAACAAAAAATAAGATAAGATGAAAAAATAAATTAGTTTAATTCTCGGGGTCAGAAAAAATGGACATATTATTAAGTAAACTGTCATCTTGAAAACTGACCAATCGCCATCCTAGTTAGCACCACACCATGGGCAACAGACTAGAAAAATTGCCGCCATCAGCAAATAATAATGGCCGAAACGGGTGAAGGGAACTTAGTGGCGGGTCGAAGGTGCGCAGTGAATCAATGTTCATTTTCATTGGACTGTTTTCGTTCAATACAAAGTTCAGATCGATGCTTCAGGGTTGGTGACGTCTTTACTTTTCTCATGAGAATAAATGTATTCAACAACATAAAACCATTTTTCCTTTCTTTACTGAAAAAGGGAACAGCTTCGAACCTTAAAGAATCACTTACAAGCGATAGTCCTTTCTTTCTTTCTTTCTTTCTTTCTTTCTTTTTGTTACTGTTTAGCTTTCGGATCCAACCTGATTTCGATGGAATAAAAGGAAGCAGAGTTATAAAAAGTGTTTATATTACAAAGATATCTGTAATTTTGCTAAGACTTCAAAGGATTATATATATATATATTCATCCACACACACACACACACACACACACACACACACATATATATATATATATATAGTCATCCGCATATATATATATTT